>CM039120.1:51159702-51374318 GCA_022036555.1 Microstegium vimineum
ACACTGTACAGCGGGCTAGCGCACTCCGTCGCGCTCCACCGAGCCAGGCTGCGAAAAAACGCTCCCCCTGGCGTTTCTCTAGAGCCTGCCTCAGTGTGCTTTAGATCTCGTGCAGCACAGGCTCCAAGACTAGGCCAAGTGCATCAAACACGGTAAGTTACACCCAGAAAGCGCGAGCCACTCTCTTGGCCCATTACCAGCACGCCCCTAGTGTCTCACTCCAATCAACTAGAGGACACCTTTGGTTCCCTCCTCAATCAAGTTGCTTTGTTCCTTTCCTTCTCACTGCACATTACTGTTCACACGCACTGTTTATCCGTTTCCCACTTGCGCGCGATGAAGTGCGTGAACGGCCCTAGTAACTACTAAGCTATCTAGGTACATATGTTTTGTCAGTCAAATATTAAATGTCCATTGTAGCGAAGAAGGCCCATCTTCCGCTCATCTGATGCTAGCATCTAGGTGAGTGTTGGTAGTTCCCCTTACTTTCCCTTGATTTTCTATCTCGACATCAAGCAGGAAGTGCCACTTGCCAGCATGCATACCGCTCGGTTGGCATACATCGCTAATTTATTTATAATTACTACTTGTTATTTGGTAGGCTAGTTGCTTTACATTTGTGTGTGTACCACGCTAATACGTGTTGTACACATGAATTAGTATGAATTTAGTGAGATACATAAGTTTTGCATACTTCTTTGATGTCTCACATCCAATCCTTTTTTAACCTAATCGAATGTGTTCAATTTAATCAGGGCATGTAGATTGGACCATATTTTCCCTGGATGGCTTTCTACTGAGGACCTGGTACTGCCAACTTTGAAAACAAGATATTCCATTGGGCTAATAGTCATGTAATAACTTTATACCCTCATTTGGCTGATCAACTAGTTAGGTATGCTACATTAGGTATGCTACCTTTACACTTGTTTTCCTATGACACTTATGGCTATGGTGTACTCATAGATTAATATGGATGTAGCCTTTGAGAATAAAAGGACTACTTGTGTGTGCCACATACACGAACTTCCCTTTGTAATTCATGACCTCTCTCTCTCTCTAATGACGACACCTTTCCTCAAGGTTTGGGAGGGTTAAGGTTGCGTGCCTTAGCTAAAAATCCAATTTCACGCTTGTTATCTCTATTGTTGCGCATGTGTACATCTATAGAATATGTTCCACGGGATTGGCTCACCATTAATTTCCAGGTCTCCTTTATTTTAGTTTTACACATTGTAACCCTGACTAGATCTCCATATTTATTGTGCTTCCATCCCCCTTGTGTACTTAATCTATTCTCTATCTTTGTAGACAAAAGGAAATTCCTCCATATGCCTTTTTTTGCTATGGGAATCAGGATCTCCAAGTTCAATTAGTTATGCAATGTTTGTGCCTATGCACTCATATTGGTTTATGAAACTCTCATATGGCCAAATTGCATCACAACCTACTAAAACCATGGTCGATTTAAGCAAAAATATCAATTTTCCACTGCCATGTTTGATTATGTTTCTAGGGTGCAGGGTCTAGACTTCTCCTTGGAGTGAATGACATGGAAGGCAAAGGCCTCCTCGCTGCAAACACAATGCCGACCAAGAAGGCAAAGAAGGATAAGGCGAAGAAGGCCAAGAAGGCACAGAAGGACAAGGCGAAGAAGGCCCATCTTCGGCTGCTTTGATTCAATCGTCTAGGTGAGTGATGGTAGTTCCCCTTACTTTCCCTTGATTTTCTATTGCAACATCAAGCGGAAGTGCCACTTGCCACCATGCATATCGCTCAATTGGTATACATTGCTAATTTATTTATAATTATTGCTTGTTATTTGGTAGGCTAGTTGCTTTACATTTGTGTGTGTTGCACTAATACGTGTTATACACAAGAATTAGTATGAATTTAGTCACATACATAAGTTCAGTTTGCTTCTTTGATGTCTCACGTCCAATCCTTTTTTAACCTAATTGAAAGTGCAATCAAGCCCTAAGTGGATTTTGGTGACATGACAACATAATTGGAGAACTAATGAGACTCTTCAAGTGTGACAAGCAGGTTGAAAGAAAGGAGGTTGATGAACAGGTTGGCGGACCCCTCCAATTACAAAAGTGTATGGCAACAAGCTCAAATGACTTTATTTCATTTTATATTTCGAATTTGAGTTAGGTATGCCATACTATTAAGAGGGATTCAACACACATGCCAACAAGTGAACCAAATGCTATATCTATACACTCATCATACACCTCCACATACATAGTAGGCAAAACAACCAGCTATTCCATTCTGCTACCTTTGCTGATTGTGCCAGGCCGGCAGTGCCAGGCTTCAGGTCGGCGCTGCCGTGTAGTCCGACACTGTCGTGCCTCTAGGCCGGCACTGCCGCGACTTGATTTCTGCCCGTTGGCAGTGATGGGGTATTTCCTTACCTCCTCACTCCCCCAACGGTTATCTCAGTCATTCACTCAGAAACTTTTCAAGAAACAGATTGAGAAGCTCTCTTCTTGCTCTCCCTTCTCCCTTGGTGCTCCAACTCTCTTCCCCATTGATTTCCACTCAAATCTTTGAGAGATTGAGCCTCCAAGCTGGAGAAGAAGCTTCTCCCTCGGATCTTCAACTCCTACAAGCATTTGGGTTGCGTGGTGGCCGACGGTTTGAGTTCTCTACTCTTGGAGCATTGCTCCTAGCCGGCTAGGCATCGCCCTTAATCAGCTTGCCTCCTTCGTGTGGCAGCCTAGGGAGGTTTGTAACACCCATATTGCTAATACATATCCCGTCATCTTAAGAGTCCATTCTCTTGACTTGAGACCGAGGAAAGAGATAGCCTTTGTGGTGAGCTTGAGCCTTGTGTGGCGCACCTCAACAACATGGATGTAGGCAAGCCTTGGTGGCGAGCTGAACCACGGGTCAAATCTTGTGTCACCTTGTGATTGTCTCTCTACTTTGATATATATTGTTCTCAAGGTGATTTCTAGGGTTTGGACCCGATCTACTCGGTGAGTGTGTTGCTACCACTTTCAAGTGGTGCTAGAGGTTCACTACACCTCTAGGAAGGTTTTGATTCAAGCACATTTTACATATCCATTATAGTTTTTGAATTGTGCAAGGTTCTGTCCAGCTGACCAGCACTGCCGGCCCAGAGTCCAGCAGTGCCGGGCCTGTGCTGACAGAAGCTGTGAGTTTTATTTTAAACATGCCTATTCACCCCCCCCCTCTAGGCTAAACATGTCCTTACACTAATCGAATGTGTTCAATTTCATTAGGGCATGTAGATTGGACCATATTTTCCATAGATGGATTTCTACCGAGGGCCACAGAAAGGTTGTTGCCAACCTTGAAAACAAGATATTGCATTGGGCTAATAGTCATGTAATCCATCTGTACCCTTATTTGGCTGATCAACTAATTAGGTATGCCACCTTTACACTTGTTTGCCTATGATACTTATGGTTATGTTGTACTCATAGATTAACATGGATTTAGCCTTTCGAGAACAAAAGTACTACTTGTGTGTGCCACACATGTGAACTTCCCTTTGTCATTCATGACATCTCTCTCTAACGATGATGCCTTTCCTCAAGGTTTGGGAGGCTAAAGTTGTGTGCCCTAGCTAAAAGTCCAATTTCATGCTTGAGATGTCTATTGTTGCTAATGTACACTTCTATAGAATATGTTCCATGGGATTGGCTCACCATTAATTTCATGTTCTCCTTTATTTCATTTTTACACATTGTGACCTTGACTAGATCTCCATAATTATTGTACTTGCTTTCCCCTTACTTGTGTACTTGATCTATTCTCTATCTTTGTTGACAATATAAAATTCCTCCATATGCCTTTTTCCATGGGGATCAGGATCTCCAAGTTCAATTGGTTGTGCAATGTTTGTGCCTATGCCACTCATATTGGTTTATGAAACTCTCATGTGGCCAAATTGCATCATAACCTACTAAAACCATGATCCACTTAAGCATAAATATTAATAATCCATTGTCATATTTGATTATGTTTCCGAGGGTGCAAGGTGTATACTTCTCCTTGAAGTGAATGACATGGAAGGCAAAGGCATCCTTGCTGCAAAGACAACGACGACTAATAAGGCAAAGAACGACAAGGCGAAGAAGACAAAGAAGGCCAAGAAGGCATAGAAGAACAAGGCAAAGAAGGCCCATCTTCAGCTCCTCTAATTAGTGATGATAGTTCCGCTTACCTTCCCTTGATTTTCTGTCTCGACATCAAGTATGAAGTGCCACTTGCCACCAAGCTTACCGCTCGATTGGCATAAATCGCTAATTTCATTATAATTATTTCTTGTTATTTGGTAGGCCAATTGCTTTACATTTATGTGTGTACCACAACAATACGTGTTGTACACATGAATTAGTATGGATTTAGTAAGATACGTAAGTTCAACATGATTCTTTGATGTCTCATGTCAAATTCTTTTTAACCTAATAAAACAAAGGCCTTCTTGCTGCGAAGACAACGATGACCAAGAAAACAGAGAAGAAGAAGGCACAGAAGGACAAGACAAAGATGCCCCATCCTAGTTACTTTGATGCTAGCATCTAGTTGAGTGATGGTTGTTCCCCTTACTTTTCGCTGATTCTCTCGCAACATCAAGCAGGAAGTGAGACTTGCCACCATGCTTACTGCTTGGTTGGCATACAACACTATTTTATTTAGAATTACTACTAGTTATTTGGTATGCCAAATTTTTTATATTTGTGTGTGTACCACACTTATATGCGTTATGCACATGAATTAGTATGTATTTAGTAAGATACATAAGTTCAACATGCTTCTTTGATGTCTAGTTATGGTTAATGCCTCCTCGCCCGAAGACCATGACGACCAAGAAGGTAGAGAAGGACAAGGCGAAGAAGGCCAAGAAGGCATATAAGAACAAGGCAAAGAAGGCTCATCTTTGGTTGCTCCGATGCTAGCATCTAGGTGAGTGATGGTATTTCCCCTTACTTTTCCTTGATTTTCTCTTGCAACCTCGAGCAGAAAATAGCAATTAGCACCATGCTTACTGCTCGGTTGGCATACATCGCTAATTTATTTATAATTACTACTTGTTATTTTGTAGACTAGTTGCTTTATATTTATGTGTGTACTGTACTATTGACGCTAAAAATGGGTCATAGCGCCAACACTGTGTAAGGCTATGTAGAGATCATCGTGGAACCAGAATCTTGATCTCCTAAACCTCAGATGGCAAGGCCATGTCGGGTGATTCGATCTAGAGGTGTGCCAGTCAATTTGACCTACAATTGACAAGGAGACAAACTGTCAAATTATGGAATCTACCGGTTGTTGCGAGACAGTTCCATGATGTATGACTCTCAGATAGCCAATGGTCAAAGGAAATCGACTAACGAGTCAACTCCAAATAGTGTGAAGCGTAACAATAAGATTAGAACAACTATTCATGATATATAACCAGTAAACATGTAATTAGCCGATCTCATCAACATGCTTATTAATAAGAGTGCGATACATACAATATTTGCCAATTCAAGCCATCAGATTAATTAAACATATCAAGTAAAGAGTAATCGTCAACAGAGGTGTGTTTCCATGCAACCATGATGATAATTAACCTGATAACTGAGCTTATTTACTAACAGTGGAGGTGTTCGATGTAGCCATAATAGTAAACAAACTAGGTTACGCCCAATATGTTCAAGGAAACCGTTGTTTGGACCAAGAACTACTCATATATCATATGAATAAAGCATAACCAGATCAGCTATTTAGCCGATACGGGGTACATGAAGCATGAACAAGATCTATTTGTTTAATTACAGCTAGATCAGGGTCTAAATAGATGCAGCCTAACATACTTGATAGTGAGGTCCTGTAGATGTAGATGCAACCGGTAACAAGTATATCAAACCAAGTCTACATATTCTCAGATCAATCTATAACTAGCCAAACATCTCGAACTCACAACATGTAACAATCACGATCAACAAATTAGCCGATAATATCGTGGATCTATTATTTTGCCAAGCATATGCATGAATGTGCACAAAGCACTAGATCTAGATAGAGTTATAGCTTAGTATAATCTGTTGATTGCAATTGAACAAGATATTGTTATAATAAATAGAAAGATCATAACAAACAATATCGATAACTTAAGGCCCAATTTGTAATTGGACACCCAAAGTGGAGCACATTTGCTGGGGGACACTGTACCCACTTTTTTGCTGGGGACACTGGGGCAGCAAGGGCACGAGTGTATTAGATCGCCAATCTAATAGAGTCAATAACTAGCTTGAACGATTACTCATGTGACATTGAAGCAATGCAGCCCCATGAACAAAGATTCAAACTGATAACTAGCTCAAATCGAGCTTGCACGAGTTATACAATGCAACCATACAAACGAGACATGAACCGTGGCTAGACTTACAAGCAAACCGGAGGTTGATCTAGTCGATGCAGCCTTGTTCATCGAAGGGTCACCGAGATCTACTCTACTCTTACATCTAAGGGTTTGGCCGGGGCCGAAGGGTTTATATTTGATTGATTGTGTCCTTTACAATACCTTGACTGACCATAACATATACCCTAACTGACCATAACATAAATTCTAAATATAAGGAAAAAAAATAACTTAGGCCTCAATCTTTCCCTTCAACAAGGCCCGGTGTGTATGCTCTCTTGCAACCGACCGAAAAATTCTCTTCCCGTAATCTCCTTCTGATTCATTGCCTTAGTCGTTCATTGGGTCCACCCAAATGACGATCTTCTCAGTCTGTCATCAGGGCCCACGTGTAGGTATCTAGACGCACCAAAATATGGTGTCAACACATGCCCCCCAATTTTGGGATAAAATTGTTTGATTCCAAAATTCTCTGGAAATTCCAAAGGTCACGCCATCATCCGATCAACTCCTCCAAAAATATCTCATTGCTGTTGGAATTCAAAAAGACCGACTCTTCCACTTCTCCATTAACTTTCTGCCATGGTGCACCTTTGGGTCACTGTTCATATTCCACATGGATCTATATAATGTGATCCATCCCTGAGTTCATCACAATCGCTTCATCACCACTTTGCGCTATTTCTCAACTTTGTATTGTAGTCTTCTTCAACGCTTTCAAGAGACCACCCAAGAAAACCCCAATGGCTAGAGGCGATGATCGTGGTAAGTGCCCGACCAATGAAATTTCGATCGAGCACCTCTTCGCTCACCAACATCTCCGCGCGATGAGGTGAGCTAATCTCTCCTGAACATATCCAATGATTTCTATTTCAATCTTCTAATCCTTGTTCAATGTGACCATCAATGGCAGCAATTGTCGCATCGATCTCTGAACCGGCGATCCTCTCTTTCCTTCAGGCCCACAGAGGGTGACTCCTCTGGTGCTCTGACGTTTTCGTCCAGCTCCGACTCCAACAGCGACGATTCCGTCGCCTCCCTCTCCATCGTGGAGGAGCACCACCAACTCTAGGAAACCCATGAGGGTGACTCGGAGGTGACTAAGGAGGTGGAATTCCTCAAGAATGTGATGGAGGCACAACAGGTGGCCCTGGATGCCGCTGGAGATGAACTTGTCGAGGCGAGGAATCGGCTATCCGAGGCTGATAATAGGGTGGCGAGTAAGATGACATCTGATTCACTGCTCCGCTTTAGATCTCTTCATATCTTTGTCACACATTTCCTTGATCATTTTTTACTCCTACAACGTTGATGACGCAGCTGGAAAGCTTGCGTCAAATAGCCACCACCGCCGCCAATGTCGTGAACACACACGACAAGGCACTAGAGCATTGCCTCCAAGACATCCGACATCATGTCTGGGAGGTTGCTCTTCATGGCGTCTACCATGGTGCTATCGTTGCTCTCGCCACTGCCAAAGTTTCCTCTGATATCAACCTCTAGAATATAGAACCTAGATTCCCCATAAATGAAGGCCCCGCTGATCATGAAGATCTCCAAGAAGCCTTTCAGGAGCATGGTGTGGTGGTAGTTGAGATCACCCATGCCAAGGACATCATCAATAAGGTGTTCCTCGACAATTAGTTTGTATTAGGTGCAAGCTAATGAAATAACCTTTTGTGTATATGCTGGCATGCTGATGTTGCTCCAAGGATTCTGCACCGCTACTTTTCTAGAGTTTATGTTCCAATGTCTTTAATCTTTTAGTATTTTTTCCTCTAAAGGCGATGGCCTATCATCGGCTATCACCAACCTTATGTTGATCAGGTTGATCATTTTTGTTCTGAAGGCGATATGTCTCATATCGGCTATCTGATCTGATCGACTATAGTGTATTGACCCATATGTTGGGATAGTATTTCTTGAAATATTTCCCATTGAGTGCTCTAGAATACTCCTCTCCTTTCAATGTTTCATAGAAGTAGGCATTACCAGGGGCAGTCCTTGTAATCCGATAAGGCCCCTCCCAATTTGGTGACCATTTGCCATATTTGTTGTCCTTAGTTCCAATTGGCAAAATTACTTTCCAAACCAGGTCACCTTCATTAAATCTATTTTCTCTTACTCCCTGGTCATAGTACTTAGCAATCCTGAGTTTATGAGCCTAAATGTTCTCCAAAGCCCTTAGCTGATGTAAACTCAAATCGTCGAGATTATCCATCATAAGGTTTATATAATCATCGGCTTCCAAATTATCTTGCTGGACTATCCTTTGCGATCCAACATTAATCTCCCAAGGAAGCACTGCCTTATGTCCATAGACTAGCTCATAAGGTGAACACTTAGTCGATCCATGACAAGCCATCCAATAAGACCATAGAGTCTCACTGAGAACCAAATACCACCTTCTAGGGTACTCTAGGATCTTTTTCTTGATTATCTTGATCAATATCTGTTGACGGTCCTTAGCGTCAACTTTATAAGCAATTCTAAATTAAATAAATGGATCAATCAAATATAATATCTAGAAATATAGGGCTTTAATTAACAAGTTCCACGAGTTTTGGTGTTTCATTATTTTCCAGGGACTATTCCAGAAAAGAGAATAAAGGAAAGCAAATCAGAGAAGATATCGAATAAATCCTGCGGAGAAGCACCTGCCATTCTACTCAAGGTGGATCCCGCAAACACTGGAGCAAAGCGGGGCCCCAGCGGATGACCTGTGGGGCCGACCGACCAGGTGTGGGGCCGGCCGGACACCCCTAGGCCCGCTGTCCTCCGTCTTCTGGAAGCTTCCTCCACCGCCTTAGAGAAGTCATCTCAGCCCTACGTGAAGTCGGTTTGATCGAACGGATACCGTGCATCCCACCGAACTATAAATAGGAGGGCATACCCCCTTGGAGGCATCCCATCTAAAGCTCAGATCATTTGGAGATCCATTCAGTTTAAGTCATAGGAGATCTAGTCATCCAGAGTCATAAACCCTAGTTCATCTAGAGAAATTCCTAGTTCATAGCATAACCTAGTTAGATTCGAGAGTAGAGGAAGTCAAGATTCGATCTTGGACTCCCGAAGTTGTCAAGAGATTGGATGCTGGTACAGTTCTTATTCTCTTATCTTCTTTTAGTATTTATCTGCCGTTGTATGATATTTATAGGCAAGATTATTCTTCATTAATATGTTCTTGTTTACTTTGTTCATTGTTTACGTTAATATATCTAGTATAGTTAGTTTGCTATTGAGTTCATGCACATGTTCGTATAGCGCTCGTCTATTTGATCATATGACAAGTGGTAGACAATATGTAGGCATGGTGCTTAGATACATTGCTTATCTGTGGATGACACCAGTTGTGTCGGGTCGTGGGGTAGATGGTGGATGTGACGGGTCCATTGAGTCCTTTGTAGGCCTCCCCTCATACAATGGTTTGGTAGGGAGGAATTGTCAAGTTGAGGATATCTTGTTATATCTGAGGTTTCTGAACTTAACTCATCTTGTTCATGGCCCTATTGTGGTTGGGAATATTGGTAGTATTACTTAACAATGATTACTAGATATACTTGCACTAACTAGCGTAGCTTTGACGGTAGCTAGAATACTTAGGATGTTATTTGTTTATTACTTGTATTAGACGACACTTGTGTAGTGACTAGAATGCCCCCCTGTTTCTTTTCTCCAAAAATCTTTTTCGCACAAAGACCGCATTGTTGATTCGCTAAGCGAAAACCCGATTCCCCCACCAAGAGAGGAAATCTCACCGGACCGCGCCGAAGGGCCGCGAAGTACTCTGACTCCCCGGAGCCAAGTACTTCCGCCACACTGCCTACCCGAGCAGATTAAGCCTCATCCCAGGGAAAATCGGGCAAATAGCCCAAACGAAAACGCAAACCCGGAAACCAGCAAAAAAGCAAACTTAAAGCAAGCTCACTAAGTAGCCGTTAAGGTTTTCCAAAGCCCTCCACGGGCACATCACAGGATATTTAAACTGTTTGTTACAAGGGCCCTCGACCCTGATCATTGACCACGCATGGCCACTCCTCCGGCGGCTGGAAGATCTCGTCATCAAGCTTGGCGGATAGGATCGTCGTCGGCTTCTCCGCGACAGCCTCGATCCGGTCGAGCAGATCCTCCGGGGCATCCAGGGGGTAGCCATCGCTAACAAGCATCGGGGTCACCGCATCGTAAAGACAACCGGCGATGGCCATCGTGCGATGGATCCCGATACGCAGCGCCTACGACTCCTGCGCACCAGCACGTAGTTCTACGGCAACCAGAGGAGAGTCACAACCCTCGAGCTTGGAGGTAAAAAGCATCAAGACAAACGAGCAAAGAAAGGCAATGTACCCTCGTTCTCACGTTGCAGGCCATTGACTGTTGCGCGGAGCTGTGAGGTGACCGTCGTCAACTCGCCGACCCGGGTGGAGAACTGCAGAATCCTCCGATCGGCGTTGACGCTGCGCTCGCGCGCCCTGTTAGACAGGTCCTCAAAACGAGTCATGGCGTCATCGCATCCTCGACGGTTGGCGTCATGCTGGCGCTGCATGACGTTGCACTCCTCCTCCATGGAGTTCAGCGCCGATACAGCTCGGCGTTGTGCCTCCGCTTCAGCATCGCGCTCGGCCGTCAGGCGCTCCGCTTCAACCTGAAGCGTCGTGCGCTCATCTGCCAACGTCTTGCGGGCCGCCTCGGCGTCGGCACGAGCTACGTTCCGCTCTTGCTCGACCCGCTCGACGTTGGCGGCGCTCCGCTACGCTAACGCTTGGGCATCCGCCGCCCCCGACTCCAAGGCGTCCAGCTGCTCCTCCAGCTCCACCACGCGACCGCGAGCCGCGACAAGGTCCTCGGCCACGGCGGCTCCCCCGACGGACGTCCACGACCCAGGAGCCCATCGGCCGGCCTCACAACGGAGGAATTCCGAGTTCTCGACGCTCGTCGCCATCAAGATCTATACAGAGAGAGGCGTCAAGGATTTGACAAGTAGGAGCAAACAACACCCACGATCAAAACGACCTCTCACATTGCCATGATGCTAGAAGTCCTCGGAGAATGACGCGACGACCCTCTGGATCTGCTCCACGCCCCGCGCGATAAGGAGGTCATGCTCCCGATGGGAGCCTGCCACATGATTCCAATGGTGAAGCTCGTGTCGGTCATCCAACGTGAACATAGGGGTCCCTAGATTTCCCTGATCAACCAAGATGAGCCGTTTTGATCCCCGAAGGAGCGATGGTCGGGACGGAGATGACGCAGGGCCCCGGAGGCGTATTCTCGCCCGATGAGGTCACGCTGGACTGGGAGAGGACAGTCTTCGATTCCCGGGCAGCCGCCACCTCCTCCTCGGTGAAGGACTGGGGACCTACCGTGTCCGGAGCCGGCATGTTCGGAGGGAGAGGGCTGCCCAGGGGCTCCTCCACGCTCGCGCCAGTCACCCTGGCCCCAGATGGGGTGGACACAACGTCCGCAACCACGTCCACGCGGCCAGCGCCGCCCTCGCCGGCTACGCCCACCGCGACCGCCGCCGCCGCGTCTTCCGGCACCTCGGCCGGCAGGGCCTCCTCGGCGTCCACGACCATGGGGTCACCCAGGCCGTCCTCCTCCTTGGAGTTGTCAACGATTACCACGTCTGGGGGAGAGGGCGGCGTGATAGCCTCAGGGCCGGCATACACGGAGGTCGGTGGCGACAATCCAATGATGGCGGTGTCGTTTGGGGTTAGTCCGGCCCCGACCCCGGCGGCATTCGCCGAATCAACGACCGGGTGGTGTCGTTCTGTCCCTCCCCGGCGGACGGCACACCCCCCGGTGCAGCTTTTTCCATCCCACATGCGCGGTGTCTCCGGTGACCCTGAAGCGACGCACCACATGCGTTCAAAATTGCACGCAACTTCTCTCATCAGAAAACGAAGAAGGACAACAAACACTACTAACTCAACGCGGGGAGAAGACGCAGACGCGTTTCAGCTTCGTCTCCGCCTCACCGCGGTTGGCGCCTCCCGAACCACCGGTCCCCTCGCCCCCCTCAGACGGGGTGAGACAGAGAGTGACCGGAGTGCCACCGGAAACGCCGCCCCCGGAACCCCTCGGGACTAGGTGCGCCCCGAGCGTTCTCACCGGGGGCACTTCCACCATCGACGTTGCCCCGGTGGGGTGGGGTGACGCAGTGTGCCAACCACCGATAGTGCCGGCAGCACCTCAGGCAGAGGACGCCTGTCCTCCTCCTCATCACCATCGTCGTCGTCGCCACTAGGGTCCTCCCAGTCCTCGTCGGACTCCATGGGAGACTCCTCCTCTAGCTCTCCCGCCTGGCGCTGCCTGGCCCGCAACATCTCCAGTTGCGTACGCCTCCAGGCCCTGTCAGCCTTCTTCCTCCTCCTCTTGGCGGCATCCGCCCGCTGTTGCACATTCCGCGCCCTGTTCGCCAGCCGCTGCGCCGGCGGAACGGGAAGGGGAGTAGCTGTGTGGCGGACCTGGGAACGAGACCCCTATGGAAAGAAGAACAAGAGGTGCACAAGCGGGTTAGCACAACCAAAGAAGGGCGACACGAGAAGAAACCAGCACAACACGTTTCAGACTCACCAGTGGCACAAAGCCGAGATCCGGGCGCATCGGTGGGCAGCGGTCGATGTCGTTCGGGGTCATGGCGTCCCCCAACAGTCGTCTCGTGGCGGCCACCATATAGTAAACACTCAACTCCTCCTCCGCCATGGTGGACTACGCGCGCGACGCACCAGGCACCATATCGTGTATCAGGCACTCTCGCTCCATGAGCGGGAGCACTCGGCGCTGCAAGAACTGCGCGACTACCCCAGCGAGGTTCAACCCCTGGATCTGGAGTCGCGCCAAACTCAGGAGGTGGGGCTCGATCCTGGCACGCTCCTCGGGGTCCGGCCGTAATGCCAGCTGGGGAGCTCCCAGGCGAAACGCCGGCCCGTATAAACCGGGAGCGGCGTCCCGAGGTGATTCTGGATATAGAACCATTGCGAGTGCCACCCACGGTTCGACAAAATCGTCCGTGCCGGCATATAGAGGGCCAAGCTCGTCGAGCGAAGGCTGATGGCGCATCCCCCGCTCGGCGCCACCCACCTTGTGCCTCTAGAATAGAGGAGGAACACCGTCGCCTTGAAGAACTTCCACAAGGCAAAATCCACCTCCGATGCCAGCATCCCCTCAGACATGGCCGCAAAGGCCACAAGGTGGAGGACGAAGTTGGGATTGAGGTTGTGGAGCTCAATCCCGTAGTGGTGGAGGATGCCGCGGAAGAAGCGCGACAGCGGCATTCCGAACCCGCGCTCGTGGAACGGAAGGAAGGAGACCACATACCCCTCCGGCAAGTCCGGCCTGTCAGCGCCAGTGGGGACGATCCACTCGACGACATCATTGGCAGAAAGCTTGTGGCGCAGCAGCCCCGCGACTACCATCCCGAGCGCCCAATCGTACTCGGCCTCGCACCGGGCCCAGCTCCTCTCGGGATGTTCTCCCACCATGGAGGATGCGCCTGGAAGAACGGCTTGCGGCATGGCGCGGCAGAGGGCGAGGTTAAGGCGGAGGCGTGGCGGCACAAACCCTAGGTACAAAGGGAGGCGACGTGAATAAGAGCAGGAGACAAAGAAGGCGAACAGTGTGAGCTCCGGGGGGATGACACGACACACAGATATTTGTAGGGACCCAGAAGGCGGAGCGTCGCCTCATCGGTTCTGCACGCCACGCCACGACCCCACTACCCGAGTCGCATTAAATGCGGCCACTCGGCTACGTCGCTTCCGCTATTCGCAGGAATATCGGGAGCCGCACACGCTACGGCAGGTAACTGACACCACTCACCTTTTCCCCTCACTTCGATTCGCATCCCGTATCCATCATCATTGCAGGATTCACCCCGGGCCCACCACGCCGCGCGCACAGATTTTTCTCACATGTCCCCGGCCAAGGCGCACACCTCTTGAGCGCGAGCGCGCCTCGGGAGAGCCTCCGACTCGTCCGAGCTCAGCCAACGCACGCGGAGGTCGGAGACACACACACACACACACGTGGCGCAACGAGCGGTGACGGCCCATGGGCCCAGGTAAGATAAAGGGATTGGGGCTATAGGCACCCCCGACGGCCCATTACGGTCCAGAGATACAGAGGCCGACCTAGCGGGGTTCGAAACGGCTGACTCAGGACAACAGAGTGAGGGGTGAATAGGGAATGGACACACTAGCGGTCATTAGCCTGGCAATCGGATGCTAAGGTTGTTCCCAAATTTTGTATTTGAGTCCGTCTTTACGGATGATTGGTTCATGATATTCCTATCGAAGGAAGGCAGTAGGTCCCCAGGACCCACCGAACGGACCCGGCTACTAGATGAAACCGATTTGGGGTGAGCCACGACATGGGCCACAAGCCGGAACCTCAGCGAACGGGAACCGAGCACCCCACTCAGATTTGCCCGCTAGCAACTCGACAAGCAGCCATGGTTCGTTCGCTTCGAGGATAGCATGGTTCAGCTCATATTCCCCCTTCTCGCGGAGAGATGCGCAGGGAACGAACAAAAAAGACGACACAAACCCGAGACGATTTTCTTTACGTCGAGTAAAGACTCGGGGGCTGGCGTCGCACCACGGGTCAAGCCTCACGCGTCAGAGGTCCACATAGGTAAACACCAACGCATTTCGTTATATATATATATATAAATGCTTATATTAATCCTTGCAGGGGTTACATGCTCTTTAAGAGCCACGAAGGCTAATCCCAATCATCAGACACCAAAAACATGAAAACGTTTACAAGGTGGACTTAAGGGAAATCCCGGGCCAAGAGGCCGAAAGCTAAGGGCGCCGTAACGGCACCCGTACTAAGCATGCAACTACCGTCCGACGCATCTGCGTATCTAGGTCAGGCAACCTAGCCGCGAGGCTCGGGAAACATCTGCCTGATGCACAAGACCGCGTCGGACGGCGGTGCCACGACCCGTGGGTCATCCTGACAGAGCGTGCTATGGCTGTGGGAGAATAGCAGCTGCCTCATCTTCAGGAAGCCTCGGGTCGTGTCCCTCCCCCGGAGATAGTTGCGCACTTTACAGCTAGGTCGCCCCAGCTGCTCCGTGATCAAGGACTCCGCCGGCAAGCGACTCCGAGCCCGCCATGCATTGGCAGCTCCGAGCCCGCCGATCCCGCCGACGGCGACATCGCCATCAACCAACAGCCAAGGATGAGCCAACTCCTGGGGCCATGCAGGCGAACTGCCATGATTTTCCCAGTGGACACATCCTTGGCTGCCCTCTGGAGAGGGATAGCACGCCACCACTCCCCCGGGGCAGAGCGCAAGGGCCATTCCGCAAAAGGGATGGATCCTACGCCTCACGCCCCACGGAGCGATTTGCGCAGGGGGTGGTGACAACCCTTCGCTCAACCAGTGCCCAGAACCAGCGAAGCTATGCGCACCTCGCAGAGCTTCCGTTGAGTTCTGTCACTGGGCGAAAGGGGATACCGGCACCCCTAACGCAGAACTTCCCCTGAGTTCGGTATACTCTCAAAAGGACGCTCGCCAGGGCGGCTCAAGGGTATTTCCGACGAGACCTCGGAGGAAGAAGGTTGGGCAAGCCATGCTGCGGGATTGTGTATTTTTATCTCGCTACCGGTAGCCCCTATTTATAGCCCGCCAGGGCACCCACACGACGGCCAGCTCGTGAAGCTATAACTCTCCGCCCCCCAGTTAAACCACACTGCACGCCAGTATCCATTTCAGAGGGGGCGCCACAGAGCCATAAATGGCCAGGCAGACAATAGGCTCAGGGTGCGTCGTTCGAAAATTTGACCACATAGGGGGCTGCGTTTGCAGTACCCTCAAACGGGAGAATGCGGTGCACCTACTTTTGGGTCAAGAGAGGCGCTGTCAGACCAGGCCGATGCCGACTCGACATCGACCGGTTAGGAAGACGCTCAGACCAAAAGACAGCTCCCCACAGCCCCGATTCCTAACTTCGGAGCCTGTCAACCCAAGTACAACAGTGCGCCCCCGGCAGGGCTGGCGTGCAAGCGAAACTCTGACTCTGTACGAGAGGGGCAGTCCTCTATTGCTCCCCACCCCTCAAGAGGAGCAAAGGGTCAAACACTGTAGGCTCGACCGAATAAGCCCTTAGGAGAAAAAATCTTTCTCCTAAGGCCTCGGGGGCTACACCCGGCGGGTGCGCTCGCGCGCACCCACCGGAATCCAAAATCTAACCAAACCACATAAGCACTCTTGAAAGCCTCCGGTGTAGTCCTCCACTACATCGCAGGCTCGGGGGCTACTGTCAAATACCTAATAATAGGGTACCCAAACTTCATACTTCGCCAAAACATAATCATCCCCGAGAGCTCCTTCGCCTCGTCCGAGCCAGGGTGACGTCATCACTCCTAGGGACTCATCGCCCTAACCTAACCGAAAGGGCAGTGTTCCCTCGGAGGATCTCCCACCTCATCCGAGCTTAGGTGATGTCATCTGTGATGCCATCTACCCTCGGGGGCTTCTTGCCCAAAACCGCTAAGGCAAATGGCGTTCCCTCGGAGTATCTCCCGCCTCGTCCGAGCTTAGGTGACGTCATCCGTGACGCCATCTACCCTTGGGGGATTTTCCGCCTCGTCCGAGCACGGGTGACGTCATCCGTGATGTCACCCTCCCCCGGAGGCTTCACCGGCCCACGGCGCATTTACCCTATAGTCAAAAGGTCCACAATACATGATCGTCCTTAGGGATGGGGGCTGAGGTCGTGGAGCACCATGCCTACACCTGTTGAGTCCCTGTGGGACACGCTCCAGTCCCGATCGGACCATCGATTGACACTTGCCATCCCTTCGGCGGACATCTGAACAGGGATCGAGGCGTACTTGGTCCCGTCCGACGGAACGCAGGGGTGCCTGGCTCTTTCTGCCAACCTTTTCCCATCCCCAAATATGGTAAGAAGGGCGTCATCGGTCACCAGGCGCGTGTCTATAGTCACACTAAGGACAAACAAGACCCAAGAAGTGTCCCAACAGGAGCAGTCTTCCTAGGGAAGGAAGGGGAAAAGAAGCCAGAAGTATCCCCCAAGCCAACAGCCCATGCTAGGCCCACGTTTTCTCTCTCCCTCTACTGTACTCCTCCATCTCTCCCTACGTATAAAGGGGGAGAATGGACCTCCAATCTCTCCCTATCGACACCCCAAAAACTCATTCACACACACTCGTACTCGCATCCACGCGAGCTCTCACCAGAACTAAGAACCTCATACGCACGAGACCTGGGAAGGCGCTTCCCTCTCTCACCATTGCTTGTAGCTCCCCTCTACGAGCCCTCTGCGCTCGGTAACACGACTCCGCAGCAAACTGGATATAGGGCATTCATGACTGAACGAGTATAAATCTCTGTGTCCACCGAGCGTAACCATCCAAACTCCGACACACTTAGAAATTTACTCGTTGGCCGTCTAGACCCCTCCATTTTAGACACCGACACCAGTGCTCTGAACTCTACAGGAAAGAAGAAGTTTGTAGTGCGACCTGATGACTCCCGACACTGTCTTTTAGCTTTCTTTTGTCGTTGGATCCTTCTCCTCTGAGCCTTGGTCAGACTCCTGGGATATTGCGGATGATTTTCGTCTTGCCTGTCTTCCTGGTGTTGGGCTTGATCAATATTGACAACTTTTTTGCTAGGCCAACCGCCAACACCATCTTTGACAACACGCCAATTCCCATTCTTACATTCCACTCTTCCATGGGTGGACCGACAATCAGTTTGGAACCTCTTGTAACTGAAAGTGCAATCAAACCCTAAGTGGGTTTTGGTGACATGACAACATAATTAGAGAACTAATGAGACTCTTCGAGTTGACAAGTAGGTTAAAAGTTAAGGAGGTTGATGAACAGGTTGGCAGACCCCTCCAATTACAAAAGTGCATGGAACAAGCTCAAAAGACCTTAATTTCATTTTTATTTATGCAATTGAGTTAGGTATGATGTACTATTAATAGGGATTCAACACGCATGCCAACAAGTGAACCAAATGATATATCTATCTCTCATACACCTCCACATATGTCTGGGTCTGAATAGCGAAATACTCTTGTTCTCTTCTTTTGCTGTTCAGACAGGCCAATAGTGTCGGGCAGTCCGGCAGTGCCGCGCCCCAGGGCGGCACTGCCACGACTTAAGTTCTACCCGTTGGTAGTGAGGGGGTATATCCTTATCCTCTCTCACCCCCAATGGTCATCTCTGCCATTCACTTACTCATTTTGATAGAAACTTTCAAAGAAGCTCTCCCTAGCTCTCCTCTCTCTCTTGGAAGCTCCCACACTCTCCTCCATTGATTTCCACTCAAATCTTTGAGAGATTAAGCCTCCAAGCTTCAGTGGAAGCTTCTCCCTCAAGTATACTACATCCACAAGCATTTGGTTCGCGTGGTGGCCGACGGTTTGAGTTTGTTACTCTTGGCGCTTTGCTCCTAGCTAGCTAGGTGTCACCCTTGAGCTTGCCTCCTTCGTGTGGCAGCCTAGGGAGGTTTGTAACACCATCATATTGCTAATACATTACCCCTCATCTCAATAGTTCACTCTCTTGACTTGAGACCGAAGAAAAGGCAAACCCTAGTGGCGACCCCGAGCCTTGTGTGGCGTACCACAACAATGTGGATGTAGGCAAGCCTTGGTGGCGAGCTGAACCACGGGATAAATCCTTGTGTCATCTTGTGTTTGTTCATTTACTTTGATATATATTACTCTCAAGTTGTTTTCTAGGGTTTGGTCCCGATCTACGCATTGGGAGTGTTCTTACCACATCCAATTGGTGCTGCAACTTCTCTACACTAGCACTGCCGCTCTAGAGATCAGTAGTGCAGGGCAGCGCGGCAGTGTCGGGCTGTAGAGCGGCAGTGCCGCGCCTACGGACTGACAATTTGCTTAAGTATTTTTAAACAGGACTATTCACCCCCCTCTAGGCATAGTAGGTCCTTACAGTAACTTTCATAGTGTGGACCGCACTCAGGACATTCATCCTTGGTGGGAAATATCAAATTCTTATCCAGGCAGTATTTAAAGAAAGGATAGTCTTCATGTATGTTGATCAGCCTTTCAACTCCTGAATGCTCTCCCAACTACTTCTTTCCCCAGGTCTTCCCGCTCTAGTGTCGCGGCATGACCGGATGGGTTGCACCAGTCGGCTCGAGTAATCCTTCTCGGATCCATAAGGCCCTATGCCTTTCCAGCCTTCGTCTGATCTCTTGATACTCTCCGTCCATTATCCGAGACTCTGGGTCGAGCACTCTTGACCCTCCAGCTTGGGTCGGGGTTGAAACTTTGGCTTTGCTTTTGTTCATGGTTGACGATTGTGGTCCCACTAGGCGTGCCAAAATGTGTTGACGTGAAAAATGGGTCCTAGCGCCAACACTATGTAAGGCTTTGCAGAGATCATCATGGAAGCAAAATCTAGATCTCCTAAACCTCAGATGGCAAGGACACATGGTTGATTCGATCTCGAGGCGTGCCAGTCAATTTGACCTACAATTAACAAGGAGACAAACTACCAAATTATCAAACCTATCGGTTGTTGTCGGATAGTTCCATGATGCATGGTCTCTCAGATAGCCGATGGTCAAAGGAAATTGACTATCAGTATGAAGCATAACAATAAGATTAGAATAGCTATTCATGATATATAACCAGTAAAGCATGTAACTAGTCGATCTCATCAACATGTTTATTAATAAGAGTGTGATTCATATAATATTTACCAATTCAAGCCATCATATTAATTAAACATATCAAGTAAAGACTAATCATCAACAGAGGTGTGTTCCCATGCAACCATGATGACAATTGACCCAATAACTTAGCTTATTTACTAACAGTGGGGTGTTTCCCTGCAGTCATAATAGTAAACAAACTAGGTTACGCCCAATATGTTCAAAGAAACTGACGTTTGCACCAGCAGCTACTCATGTATCATATGAATGAAGCATAACCAGATCAGCTATTTAGCCGATACGGGGTCCATGAAACACGAACAAGATCTATTTGTTTAATTACAACTAGATCTAGGTCTAAATAGACGCAACCTAACATACTTGACAGCGGGTTACTGCAGACGCAGCTGGTAACAAGTATATCAAACCAAATCTACATATTCTCAAATCAATCTATAACTAGCCAAATATCTCGAACGCACAACATGTAACAATCACGATCAATAGATTAGCCGATAAGATCATGGATCTATTATTTTGCCAAGTATATGCATGAAAGTGCACAAAGCAATAGATCTAGATAGAGTTGTAGCCTAATCTGTTGATTGCGATTGGGCAAGATATTGTTATAATAAATATATAAAAAGATCATAATGAACAATATTGATAACTCAATGAATCTATTAGATCGCCAATCTAATAGAGCTGATAACTAGCTTGAACGATTACTCATGTGAGATTGAAGCAAGGCAGCGCCATGAACAAAGATTCAAACCGATAACTAGCTCAAATCGAGTTTGCACGAGTTATACAATGCAGCCGTACAAACAATACATCAACCATGGCTAGCCTTACAAGCAAACCGAAGGTCGATCTAGTTGATGCAACCTTGTTTCTCGAAGGTTCACCAAGATCTATTCTACTCCTACTCATAAGGGTTTGTATTTGATTGATTGTGTCCTTTACAATACCTTGACTATATATGCTATTTATAGACCATAGCATATACCCTAACCGACCATAACATAAATCCTAAATATAAGGAAACAAAAGATAACTTAGGCCTCAATCATTCCCTTCAACAAGGCCCGACATGTATGCTATATTCCAACCGGTCGAAAAATCCTCTTCTCATAATCTCCTTTTGATTCATTGCCTTAGCCGTTCATTCGGTTCCACCCAAATGATGATCTTCTCAGACTGTCATCAGGGCCCACATGTAGGTATCTAGACGCGCTAAAATATGGTGTCAACATGTACTAATACATGTTGTACACATGAATTAGTATGGATTTATTCAGATACATAAGTTCAACATGCTCTTTTGATGTCTCATGTTGAATACTTTGATAACCGAATCAAGGCAAAGACCTCCTTGCTGCGAAGATGACGACGACAAAGAAGGCACAAAAGGACAAGGTGAAGAAGGCACATCTTCGGTTCCTCTGATGCTAGCATCTAGGTGAGTGATGGTAGTTCCCCTTACTTTTCCCTAATTTTCTCTGGCAACATCAAGCAAGAAGTGCCACTTGCCACCATGCTTACCACTCGGTAGGCATACATCACTAATTTATTTATAATTACTGCTTGTTATTTGGTAGGCTAATTGCTTTATATTTGTGTGTACCACACTAATATGTGTTGTACACATGAATTAGTATGGATTTAGTTATACACATAAGTTCAACATGCTTCTTTAATGTCTCATGCCGAATCCTTTTTAACCTAATTAAGGCAATGGCCTACTCGTCGTGGAGACAACAACGACCAAGAAGGTAGAGAAGGACAAGGTGAAGAAGGCCAAGAAGGACAAAAGGACAAGGCAAAGAAGGCCCATCTTTGGTTCCTCCGATGCTAGCATCTAGATGAATGATGATAGTTCCCCTTCCTTTTCCCTAATTTTCTCTCACAACATCAAGCAAAAAGTGCCACTTACCACCATGCTTACCACTCGGCATACATCACTAATTTATTTATAATTACTACTTGTTATTTGGTAGGCTAATTGCTTTATATTTGTGTGTATCACACTAATATGTGTAACAACTCGGCCCAGGGCTTAATAGAATTAATAGTATACTCATACCAAGTTGCAACTTCTTTTCTAGAAGCCCATCTTTTAAGAACTCCAAGGTTAAGCGTGTTTGACCCAGAGCGATGGGTGAATGACCGGAAAGTTCTTCCCCGGGGCACATGAGTGAGGACAAAATGCACAGAAAAGACTAGTGTTGGTCTGTGAAGGCAGTCTATGTCCTCTGAAAGCGGGTCTGGCCTTGAGAAGGCAAGGCATTACAAATGGTCTCAGAGTCGACCCTTGTGGTTTCTCATGCGCATGCATGGTGCGCATGGCTGGTGTGGATGCACTGGCACTAGACACACAGACGTGGCTAAGAGGGGACATACCTGGTCTAGGGTTGACCAACGAGGACGTCGGTCTCCTAAGGGGGTGAGGATGTAACACCCCGGCCCAGTGCTTAATAGGATTAATAGGATACTTATACCAACAAGTTGTAACTTCTTTTCTGTAAGCCCATATCTTAAGAACTCCAAGATTAAGCGTGCTTGGCCTAGAGCGATGGGTGACCGACCGAGAAGTTCTTCCCGGGGAGCATGAGTGAGGTCAAAGTGCACAAAAAAGATTAATGTTGGTCTGTGAGGGCAGTCTATGTCCTCTGAAAGCCATCGATGTTAGCGGGCATGGCCTTGAGAAGGCGAGATGTTACAATATGTGTTGTACACATGAATTATTATAGATTTAGTTAGACACATAAGTTCAACATGCTTCTGTAATGTCTGTCGAATCCTTTTTAACCTAATTAAGCAAATGCTTACTCACCGTGGAGATGACGACGACCAAGAAGGCAGAGAAGGACAAGATGAAGAAGGCCAAGAAGGCAAAGAAGGACAAGGCGAAGAAGGCCCATCTAGGCCAAGAAGGCACAGAAGGACAAGGCGAAGAAGGCCCATATTTGGTTCCTACGATGCCAACATCTAGGTGAGTGATGGTTGTTCCTCTTGCTTTCCCCTGATTTTATCTCGCAACATCAAGCAGGAAGTGCCACTTTCTACCATTCTTACCGCTTGGTTGGCATACAACACTAATGTATATATAAATACTGTTTGTTAGTTGGTAGGCTAATTTCTTTACATTTATGTATATACCGCACTAATATGTGTTCTAAACATGAATTAGTATGGATTTAGTTAGACACATAACTTCAGCATGATTCTATAATGTATCATGTCGAATAACTTTTTAACTTAATTAAGGCAAAGGCCTACTCGCCATGGAGACGACGACGACCAAGAAGGCAAAAAAGGACTTGGTGAAGAAGGCCAAGAAGGCATAGAAGGACAAGGCGAGGAAGGCCCATCTTTGGTTCCTTCGATGCTAGCATCTAGGTGAGTGATGGTAGTACCCCTTACTTTTCCCTAATTTTCTCTCGCAACATCAAGCAAAAAGTGCCAGTTCCCACCATGCTTACCACTTGGATCACATACATCACTAATATATTTATTATTACTGCTTGTTATTTGGTAGGCTAATTGCTTTACATTTGTGTGTACTACACTAGCATGTGTTGTACAAATGAAATAGTATGGATTTAGTCAGACACATAACTTCAGCAAGGTTCTTTAATGCCTGAAGTTGAATATTTTTTTAACCTAATTAAGGCAAAGGCCTACTTCCCGTAGAGATGACAACAACCAAGAAGACAGAGAAGGACAAGGTGAAGAAGGCCAAGAAGGCACAGAAGGACAAGGCAAGGAAGGCCCATCTTTGGTTCCTCCAATGATAGCATCTCGTTGACTGATGGGTTTTCCCCTTACTTTCACCGGATTTTCTCTCACAACTTCAAGCAGGAAGTGCCACTTGCCACCATTATTACCGCTTGGTTGGCATACAACACTAATTTATTTATAATTAGGGACAATGACATGTGGGCCAGGATGGCATATCTCGAATTTAGCAGAATTACAATGGAAACCTTCAAATTTTCCCGTAATTCTGTGCTTGTTGTTTTGTAGGCTAATTTCTTTGCATTTCTGTATGTACTTCACTAATAAGTGTTGAACACATGAATTAGTATGGATTTAGATAGACGCATAAGTTCAACATACTTCTTTAATATCTCACGTCGAATATATTTTTTAACCTAATTGAGGCAAAGGCCTACTTGTCGTAGAGACGACGACGACCAAGAAGGCAGAGAAGGACAAGGTGAAGAAGGCCAAGAAGAAGGCACAAAAGGACAAGGTGAAGAAGGCCATCTTTGGCTCCTCCGATGTGAGCATCTAGGTGAGTAATGATAGGTCCTATTACTTTCCCTGATTTTGTCTTGCAACATCAATTAGTATGGATGTAGTTGGACGCATAACTTAAGCATGGTTCTTTAATGTCTCACGTCGAATCACTTTATAACCTAATTAAGGCAAAGGCCTACTCGTCGTGGAGATGATGATGACCAAGATGGCAGAAAAGGACAAGGTGAAGCAGGGCAAGAAGGCACGGAAGGCCAAGGCGAGGAAGGCCCAACTTTAGTTCCTTCAATGCTAGAATCTAGGTGAGTGATCATAGTTCCCCTTACATTTCCCTAATTTTCTCTCACATCATCAAGCAAGAAGTGCCACTTGCCACCATGCGCTTACCACTCGGCTGGCATACATTGCTAATTTATTTATAATTACTGCTTGTTATTTATAATTAGTTGCTTTATATTTGTGTGTACTGCACTAATATATGTTGTACACATGAATTAGTATGGATTTAGTCAGACACATAACTTCAATAAAGTTCTTTAATGCCTCACGTCAAATCCTTTTTTAACCTAATTAAGGCAAAGGCTTACTTACCGTGGAGACGACAACCACCAAGAAGACAGAGAAGGACAAGGTGAAGAAAGCCTAGAAGGCACAGAAGGACAAGGCAAGGAAGGCCCATCTTTGGTTCCTCCGATGATAGCATCTAGGTGAGTGATGGTTGTTCCCCTTACTTTCACCGTATTTTGTCTCACGACTTCAAGCAGGAAGTGCCACTTGCCACAATTTTTACTGGTTGGTTGGCATACAACACTAATTTATTTATAATTAGGGACAATGAAATTTTGGGCTCACACAAATCAATGACACGTGGGCAAGGATGACATATCTTGAATTTAGCATAATTACAATGGCAGCCTTCAAATTTTCCCTTATAATTACTACTTGTTGTTTTGTAGGCTAATTTCTTTACATTTGTGTGTATACTCACTAATAAGTATTGAACACATAAATTAGTATGGATTTATTTGGATACAAAAGTTAAGCATACTTCTTTAATATCTCACGTCGAATCCTTGTTTAACCTAATCGAGACAGAGGTCTACTTGTCGTAGAGATGACGATGAATAGGAAGGCAGAGAAGGACAAGGTTAAGAAGGCCAAGAAGAAGGAACAAAAGGACAAGGAAAAGAAGGCCATCGTTGGTTGCTTCGATGCAAGCATCTAGGTGAGTGATGATAGGTCCTATTACTTTCCCTGATTTTGTCTCGCAACCTCAAACAGGAAATGCCATTTTCCACTATGCTTACCCCTCAGTTAGCATACATTGCTAATTTATATATAATTACGGCTTGTCATTTTGTAGGCTAGTTGCTTTATATTTGTGTGTGTAACGCACAAATATATGTTGAACACATGAATTAGTATCGATTTAGTCAGAAATATAACTTCAACAAGGTTCTTTAATGCCTCACGTCGAATCCTTTTTTAACCTAATTAAGGCAAAGGCCTACTTACCGTGGAGACGATAACAACCAAGAAGACAGAGAAGGACAAGGTGAAGAAAGCCAATAAGGCACAGAAGGACAAGGCAAGGAAGGCACATCTTTGGTTCCTCCGATGATAGCATCTAGGTGAGTGATGGTTGTACCCCTCACTTTCACCGGATTTTCTCTCGCAACTTCAAGCAGGAAGTGCCACTTGCAACCATTCTTACCTCTTGGTTGGCATACAACATGAATTTATTTATAAGCAGGGACAATGACATTTTGGGCTCACACAAATCAATGACATGTGGGCCAGGATGACATATCTTGAATAGGAAGGCAGAGAAGGACAAGGTTAAGAAGGCCAAGAAGAAGGAACAAAAGGACAAGGCAAAGAAGGCCATCATTGGTTCCTTCGATGCAAGCATCTAGGTGAGTGATGATAGGTCCTGTTACTTTCGCTGATTTTGTCTCGCAACATAAAAAACAAGAAATGCCATTTTCCACTATGCTTACCCCTCGGTTAGCATACATTGCTAATTTATATACAATTACTACTTGTCATTTGGTAGGCTAGTTGCTTTATATTTGTGTGTGTACCGCACAAATGTATGTTGTACACATGAATTAGTATCGATTTAGTTAGAAATATAACTTCCATAAGGTTCTTTAATGCCTCAAGTCGAATCCTTTTTAACCTAATTAAGGAAAAGGCCTACTTACCGCGGAGACGACAACAACCAAGAAGACAGAGAAGGACAAGGTGAAGAAATCCATGTAGGCACAGAAGGACAAGGCAAGGAAGGTCCATCTTTGGTTCCTCCGATGATAGCATCTAGATGAGTGATTGTTGTTCCCCTTACTTTCACTAGATTTTCTCTCTCGACTTCAAGCAGGAAGTGCCACTTGCCACAATTCTTACCGGTTGGTTGGCATACAACACTAATTTATTTATAATTAGGGACAATGACATTTTGGGCTCACACAAATCAATGCCATGTGGGCCAGGATGACATATCTTGAATTTAGCATAATTACAATGGCAGCCTTCAAATTTTCCCTTATAATTACTGCTTGTTGTTTTGTAGGCTAATTTCTCTGCATTTGTGTGTTAACTAAACTAATAAGTGTACACATGAATTAGTATGGATTTAGTTAGACACAAAATTTCCGCATACTTCTTTAATATCTCACATCAAATCCTTTTTTAATGAAAATCGAGACAAAGGCCTACTTGTCGAAGAGACGAAGATGACCAGGAAGGCAGAGAAGGACAAGCTGAAGAAGGAACAAAAGGACAAGGCAAAGAAGGACATCTTTGGTTCCTTCGATGCAAGCATCTACGTGAGTGATGATAGGTCCTATTACTTTCCCTGATTTTGTCTCGCAACATCAAACAGGAAATGCCATTTTCCACTATGCTTACCCCTCGGTTGGCATACATTGCTAATTTATTTATAATTACTGCTTGTTATTTGGTAGGCTAGTTGCTTTATATTTGTGTGTGTACCGCACTAATATATGTTGTACACATGAATTAGTATGGATTTAGTTAGACACATAACTTCAACAAGGTTCTTTAATGCCTCACGTCGAATCCTTTTTTAACCTGATTAAGGCAAAGGCCTACTTACCATGGAGACGACAACGACCAAGAAGACAGAGAAGGACAAGGTGAAGAAAGCCTAGAAGGCACAGAAGGACAAGGCAAGGAAGGCCCATCTTTGGTTCCTCCGATGATAGCATCTAGGTGAGTGATGATTGGTCCCCTTACTTTCATCGGATATTCTCTCACAACTTCAAGTACGAAGTGCCACTTGCCACCATTCTTACCACTTGGTTGGCATACAACACTAATTTATTTATAATCAGAGACAATGACATTTTGGGCTCACAAATCAATGACATACCCATGATGTCATATCTCAAATTTAGCAGAATTACAATGGCAACCTTCAAATTTTCCGTTATAATTACCGCTTGTTGTTTTGTAGGCTAATTTCTTTGCATTTGTGTGTGTACTGCACTAATAAGTGTTGAACACATGAATTAGTATGGATTTAGTTAGACACAAAAGTTTAGCATACTTCTTGAATATCTCACGTCGAATCCTTTTTAACCTAATCGGGAAAAAGGCCTACTTGCCGTAGAGACGAAGATGACTAGGAAGGCAGAGGAGGACAAGGTGAAGAAGGCCAAGAAGAAGGAACAAAAGGACAAGGCGAAGAAGGCCATCTTTGGTTCCTTCGATGCAAACATCTACGTGAGTGATGATAGGTCCTATTACTTTCCCTGATTTTGTATCGCAACATTAAATAGGAAATGTCATTTTCCACTATGCTTACCCCTCGGTTTGTCATACATTGCTAATTTATTTATAATTACTGCTTGTTATTTGGTAGGCTAGTTGCTTTATATTTGTATGTGTTCCACACTAATATATGTTGTACACATAAATTAGTATGGATTTAGTCAGAAACATAACTTCAACAAGGTTCTTTAATGCCTCACGTCAAATCCTTTTTTAACCTAATTAAGGCAAAGGCCTACTTACCATGGAGACGACAACGACCAAGAAGACAGAGAAGGACAAGGTGTAGAAATAAAATAAGGCACAGAAGGACAAGGCAAGGAAGGCCCATCTTGGGTTCCTCCGAGGATAGCATCTAGGTGAGTGATGGTTGTTCCCCTTACTTTCACCGGATATTCTCTCACAACTTCAAGTAGGAAGTGCCACTTGCCACCATTCTTACCGCTTGGTTGGCATACAACACTAATTTATTTATACTCAGGGACAATGACATTTTGGGCTCACACAAATCAATGATATGTGGTCCACGATGACATATCTCGAATTTATTTATTACAATGGCAGCCTTCAAATTTTCCCTTATAATTACTGCTTGTTGTTTTGTAGGCTATTTTCTTTGCATTTGTGTGTTTACTGCACTAATAAGTGTTGAACACATGAATTAGTATGGATTTAGTTAGACACAGAAGTTCAGCATACTTCTTTAATATCTCACATCGAATCCTTTTTAACCTAATCGAGGCAAAGGCCTACTTGCCATAGATACAATGACGACCAAGAAGGCAAAGAAGGACAAGGTGAAGAAGACCAAGAAGAAGGCACATAAGGACAAAGCGAAGAAGGCCATCTTTGGTTCCTCCGATGCGAGCATCTAGGTTAGTAATGATAGGTCCTATTATCTTCCCTGATTTTGTTTTGCAACATCAATTAATATGGATATAGTTAGACACATAACTTCCTTTCTTTAATGCCTCACGTCGAATCCCTTTTTAACCTAATTAAGGCAAAGGCCTACTCGCCGTGTTGATGACGATGACTAAGATGGACGAAAAGGACAAGGTGGAGAAGGCCAAGAAGGCATGGAAGGACAAGGCAAGGAAGGCCCATCTTTGGTTCCTTCGTTGCTAGCATCTAGGTGAGTGATGGTAGTTTCCCTTACTTTTCCCTAATTTTCTCTCGCAACATCAAGAAAAAAGTGCCACTTCCCACCATGCTTACCACTCAGATGGCATAAATCACTAATATATTTACTATTACTACTTGTTATTTGGTAGGCTAATTGCTTAGCATTTGAGTGTACTGCGCTAATATGTGTTGTACACATGAATTAGTATGGATTTAGTCAGACACATACTTCAGCAAGGTTCTTTAATGAGACTTTTCCATGTATGCCATTATAAAAGATCGCAATTTCTTACAAGCCACTGGAAAGTTCAAACTGTCATAGGTGCCATCGTGCGAAACTTTTTTGTCCATCATGCCATTCCGTCTGCTTTCTGTTTGTTTTTCACCGTTTGCATGTACTGACAAGTGGGGCCGGACAGTTAAAATGTCCATGTTACCCCTCTTCATCTAACCTATTGCTCCCTCTCACTCTTGAACTCTCTCTTTCTTGCGGCGGCCAAGGGGAGGGAAGTGGCGGGGGGCTCCGCCGTCGCAGGGGCCAAGACGGTGCGGGTCTTCTGCGACGACTTCGACGCCACCGACTCGTCCGACAACGAGGCGGAGCATGATGCCGCCGCGCGCAGGATGATGAAGCGCTACGTGCAGGAGATCCGCCTGGAGTTTGCCCATCTGTCTGAGGATGATATGCTGTACTGAAGTTCAACTTTGTCCCCAGAGCGGAATGTATCTATTGCCAGAAGTGAGATGTGAACTGGGTACCCCTATCAGAGACAATCTTCTTAGTTACCCCATGCAAACACACAATCCTTTCCATGTACAACTCAACCAATTTTGGCCCATGATAAGTGGTTTTTACTGGTAGAAAATGTGCAACTTTAGTCAGTCTGTCAACAATCACCCATATAGAATCATATCCTCCCGAGGTACGAGGTAAACCCACGATAAAATTCATACCAACTTCTTCCCATTTCCACTCAGGGACCCTCATTGGTTGCAACAGTCCTGCTGGTCGCTGGTGTTCTGCCTTAACCCTCTGACATGTATCACACACTGCCACGTACTCGGCTACGTCTCTCTTTAATCCATACCACCAATACTTTTCCTTCAGATCCAGATACATCTTGGTACTTCCGGGGTGTATAGAGTAAGCTGAATCATGAGCCTCTCGCAGAATCGTCTCACGAATCTCCTTCACTCTAGGTACACATATCCTCTTACCAAACCAAAGGGTACCATTGTCATCCAAACTGAAACCTGGTGCCTTTCCAATCACAATGTTCTCAGCAATCTCTTTTAGTTTCTCATCATCCAACTGACCCTTGCGTATCTCCTATTCCAGGGTAGGTTCTAACACTAACTCCATAGCATTAGTCACATAACCCAAGTTGAGATGTGCTAACTGGGCACACAACTCTTTGGACTGTATCTCCAGGTGTACTTCATTGGCATAACTTTTCCTACTAAGAGCATCTGCTACAACATTTGCCTTTTCAGGGTGATAATGTACCTCCAAGTCATAGTCCTTGATCAGTTCCAACCAACGGCGTTGCCTCAAGTTCAGATCTGACTGGGTGAATATGTACTTCAAACTCTTGTGATCCGTGTAAATATCACTCTTGTGACCGACCAAGTAATGTCTCCAGATCTTCAGTGCATGTACCATAGCTGCTAACTCCAAGTCATGTGTAGGATAATTCAGCTCATGCTTCCTTAACTGCCTTGATGCATAAGCAACAACTCTACCTTCTTGCATAAGCACACAACCAAGACCCAAGCGAGATGCATCACAATATATGGAGAAGCTCTTGTTCAGATCTGGCAAAATCAACACTGGCGCTGTGGTTAACCGCTTCTTCAATTCCTCAAAGTTAGCTTGACATTTCTCAGACCATACAAACTTAGCATTCTTCTCCAACAATGCAGTCATGGGTTTAGCAAGCTTGGAGAAACCTTCAATGAACCTCCTGTAGTAACCAACCAATCCAAGGAAACTACAAATCTCCGTCACACTGGTAGGTGGGTTCCAATTCAACACGGTTGTCACCTTACTTGGATCCACTGCTATTCCACCATTGGATATAACATGACCTAGGAAAGACACTTCCTTCAACCAAAACTCACATTTGCTTCTCTTAGCATACAATTGGTGCTCTCTGAGCTTCTGCAAGACCAACCTGAGATGTTCCGCATGTTCTTCCTCATTCTTGGAGTAGACTAGAATGTCATCACTGAACACCACCACGAACTTGTCAAGAAACTCCATGAACACCTTATTCATCAAGTACATGAAGTAGGCAGGTGCATTGGTCAGCCCAAATGACATCACAGTGTAATCATAAAGCCCATACCTTGTAGTAAATGCAGTCTTGGGTATGTCAGAGGCACGTATCTTCAACTGGTGATATCCCGATCGAAGATCGATCTTAGAGAACACACAGGCTCCCTTCAACTGGTCAAACAGATCATCAATCCTTGGTAGAGGGTACTTATTCTTTATAGTTACCTCATTAAGTGAACGGTAATCCACACACATCCGTTGTGTACCATCCTTCTTGTCAACAAAGATCACCGGAGCTCCCCAAGGTGAAGAACTAGGACGTATGAAACCCTTCTCTTGCAACTCTTGCAACTGTTTCTTAAGTTCCTCTAACTCATTAACCCCCATCCTATATGGATGCTTAGCAATAGGTGCAGTACCAGGCAAAAGTTCAATAAGAAATTCAATGTCGCAGTCGGGTGGCATACCTGGCAAGTCATCGGGGAAAACATCTGGGAACTCATCAACAACTGATTCAGGTTCACGATTATCATCATCTAGCTGATTCACAGTAGTTGTTTGAGGAGCTTTCAAAACAACTTCCACATTGATTCTATCCCCTTTAGGTGAGGTCAAGACAACAACCTTCTCTTGGCACTGAACAACAGCCCGGTGCTTCATCATCCAATCCATTCCCAGAATGAGATCAATACCAGCTGTCCTCAGCACAATAGGTTCAACCTTAAAGGCTACCCCCCTTAGGAGCACACTAGCTGATGGACTATAGTAGTTTGCAGACAAAACCCCTCCCGGTGAGTTTACTATTATGGGGGTTTTCATGGAACACAAAGAAATATCATGCACTCTAGTAAAATCTTGAGAAATGAAAGAGTGCGAAGCTCCAGAGTCAAAAAGTACAGTAGCGGGGATAGAGTTGATACTGAACGTACCCATCATAACTTCAGGAGCCTCCTGAGCAGAATCTGCCGACACGTGGTTCACCTTTCCACTGTTGGCCGGAGTCTATTGCCTTGCCCTCTGTTGGTTGTTCTGGTTCGGTGGGTTCTGCTTTTCTGGATAGTTGTAGGACATGTGCCCCGCCTTGTTGCAACGGAAACACCTATTGGGGGTGTTGGGAGCACTGTTCTTCACTGGGATAGCATTGGGGTTCCCTGTCTTGGCGCATGTGGCCCAGTCTGCTGCTGGTTCTGCGGGCGCGGAGGGAACTAACTGCGCTGCGGGGTCTGACCACGGTTTCACTGGTTGTTCGGACCCTGGTACCTCTGCTGGAAGCCCTGCTGTGGATTGGGTCGCTGGCGGGTGTTGCTTCCAGAAGACGGCCCCCGAAGTCTCCTCTTCTTGGCTTCCATCTCCTTGCGCTTATTGTCAATAACAATAGCGCGGTTCACCAGGGCTTGGTAGTAGGGGTAGAGATTGGACATCAGTTGCAACTGCAAACCATTATAGAGACCCTTCAGAAAACGACGCTGCTTGTCAGCGTCGTTAGCAACCTCCTGAGGAGCAAATCGGGACAACTGAACAAACTTGTCACGATACTCCGCCACAGTCATGGACCCTTGCCTCAGGGCCCTGAACTCCTCCTGCTTGAGCTCCACTATGCCTTCAGGAATATGATAAGACCTGAAGCTCTCTGTGAACTCCTGCCAAGATACCCATGGGGCGTTGTTGGGACGTCCATACATGTACGAGTCCCACCAATCTTGGGCAGCCCCTTGCAGTTGGCCAGATGCGTAGAGCACCTTCTCACGCTCATTGCATTGAGCGATATTCAGCTGCTTCTCCACAGCTCTCAACCAGTCGTCCGCCTCCAGTGGTTTAGAAGCATGGGTGAACACCGGAGGGCGACCCTTCATGAACTCTCCATGTTTGTCCCGTGGCTGGACAGGTGGTGGTGGTGGTGGTGGTGGTGGTGCAGGTTGATTCTGAAGGTGTTGCATCATCGTCTGCATCAACTGTGCCTGCACTCCCATGAACTGCTCAATAGTCATGGCAGGGGGTGCTGGCGGTGGTGGTGGCGGTGGTGATGGTGGTGCACCCCTGCCACGGCCTCTGCCTCTACCTCCTCTTGCGGCCATCTGTTTTCCAAAACACATAGAATGACCTTTAGATTTATCGATCATCAAAAAGTAGTGATTGAGCATAACTTTCTGGAAAACTGAATGATAGCAGTACTGTAAAACAGTCATATATCAAGCTTCAGGTGTCTAACAAAGGAGAAATTTACATGGATGGAAAACTTATGAAATTTTCTACAACTTTCGTGTTTCCCACTTTTTCAGATTCGGTGGATATCATAGGTGAAAACAGAAAGTTAGCAAAACTGTTCCTGAGTTCTAGACTGCGCAGAAATTCCAACTTGTAACTGTCATATCTCACAAACTAGAACAGGTATGATCGTCATTCAAGATTCATTGGAAAGGTACTGAAGTCTAGTTGTTGCCATAAAAATTTCATGATCATTGCACGAACCAATGTTGAGATATAGCCGAAAGAGGACTGGCTGCTCCAGAAAACAGCAAGCTAGAAAAAGAGGATAAACAACCCGCTAGCAATTTTATTTATATCAAACTTATTTGTTCTTAACTAAGGAACTTGTGGACATGCCCAAAATGTTCCAGCACTCATGAAAAAACTTCAAATCACTCATAAGCATAAAGACAAACCATTAAAGCAAACCAAGTTCACACGACATGACAAGACTCGACTCGACTCAAAACTCTCTACTAGCGTTTTATTACATCAAGGTGGTACTCGATCTATGGGCAAAAAACTGGGGGAAGCTTCTGGTAGAACTTGGGCATCTTCAGGCGTCCTCAGAGTTCATCATTCTCTACACGAGCCCTCTTGAGCAACTTGCGCTGGCCGCCTAGCTCATCAGTCAGCACCTCCACCTGCTGCCTCAACTCATGGGCATAATCGATCATCACCTTGGTGACGTCGTCATACTCATCTCTAGCTTCGAACATGGACCAACCCTCACGGGTCTCAAAGGGAAGGTGCCGGTACTTGTCCTCCATCATATGGTCACGACGATGGGCACGGAGGTCATAGAAGGCCATGCTAGCTGCATCCTCCATGCACTCCATCATGCTGGCACGGCTTGTCTTGGGCTCATAGACGGCCTCCACTTGCCACGACTGAGTGACGTCATTCCGGATGCAGATGTAGATGATACACTTCTAGTAGGAGGGGTCCTGGAAGTGCCTTTACTCATAGCACATGTACTTCACAGCGGACTTCCAGTCAGCGTAGTGGTTCTCCAATGTCCACTTCAACAAGCCATGGTAGTAATCCTCATTGTCTCCCTCCTTGAAGTGGAAGTGCTTGGTCCATCCCAAGCGTTCTTGCCCGGCTTTGCAACCACTAGAAGGAGACCTTTGTGGAGTGAGGACCTTCTCAGAGTTATGGCTATCTCCACCAGAGGGAGTCCTGGAGCGGCTATTTCCTGAGCTCACTTCTTGGACTTTTTCTTCTTCATCCTCGCGGGGCTCCATTGGCGCGTACCTCGGTGGGGGACGAGTGGACTTGCGAGCGGTCTTCTTGTTGCGGGCCATCTATAGAAAAGCAAAGATGATAATTAAGTCAGAATCAAGATAACATAATTTTGAGATGAGTAATAGTTTTAGCAAATAATAACAATGTATAAAGGCATGAAAAGAGCATTCCTAAGAACCAATTCTAACTAGGCTTGCGTCCTACAGTCAACACGGCTTTGATACCAATCTGTCACACCCAGTTTTAAAGACAAAATGGGATGCATAAACCTTATGTGTGCCCAGAGATCAGTCACACATAAGCCGACAAACTACCAAAAAGGTACCATTACAAGTGTTTATTACATAGCGAATAAGTATCTAATTAAAGTCTATTACATAACAGCGGAAATAAAAGATAACTCTCGCGAAGCTCCATCGCACAGGGACGTCAACTGGTTGACTCCAAACCTAGTAGTCCTCTGGATACTCCTCATATCCCTGATAACCTGGTACCCATCCGGGATTTTATCCAAATATTGAAAATAAACAAGCATAAGTACTTCTAGTACTCAACAAGTAAACATGGGGTTCATGAGGCTCAAAAAGGATGACACTGGTTAAACTGCATCAGCTTTTATGTTGTCACAATTTTAGCATATAGGTAGCAACAATATATATTCAAAAGCCCAAATAATATATGATCAAGTAAACATGTATAATGAATAGCAAACGAGTAAATGGTAGATTAAAGTCATTCTGTTCCATAAGAATTCTAGGCCACTCGTATCCGTGAGCACGGCTAATATATTAGTTTTAAGACACTCTGCAGAGGTTATACAACTTTACCAATGAGCCGTGTTGCCCAAATGCCCCGGGTTTATAACTCCCAAAACACTACCGAGGTGAGTGGGCAGAGTACACTATGAAGTCTTTCAGAGGGGCTCGCTGACAAACAACAGACATTATGGATCCATGGGTAAGGGGTATATGGAGTCTCCTCAATGGTACACACGCGTAGCGGTAGCCACTCTGGCCATACCCCGCAACCGCGCGTCAATGGCAACTTTCATTAACTATCACATGCGAGAAAGTAACCTCCTTACTTAACTAAAGCCAGAGCCATGTAGCTCTCATGGTTGTACTGTAAATCCCGGGTGATCGCTTACAGAGGTTCTAGAGCACCTCAAAAACTGTGCTCTAGATCACCTTAATCCATGTTGCTAAAAAACATCTTTTACTGTTGTTGCATAAGTCATTAGTCAAGGTTACATGATCATAGTTATTTTTCAAGAGCACTAGCTTGATCTATCCAATGCATAAATCCCAGGGTAACAAGGTATAAGGTACAAATCTATGGTAAAACTATATAGGATATCAAGGAAACACATGCATAACATGAATTAATGTTTAATGTGATTAGGACAACAAGGATGATCCCATGAATACTTGCCTTGATCAAACAGTTCCTGCTGCTCCTGCTCAACAAAGAAATCCTCCTGGTCACCCACGTACTGCTCACCGTCTATACTCGATCACCACATCAACATACAATCATATTGAGGCATAACATGCAAACAAACAAGGCTATAAATTAGAACAGTACACCAATCAGTAGTAAAACAAGATTAAAAGTTTATAAAACTGATCTACGTCTTACTACGATCACATCGACGTTTGGATCACGAAAAATGGAGCTATAACGAAGAAGATATGATCTAATCAAGTTTTGCAATTTAAACTATAGATCAAAAGGGATTAAGTGATTAAATATTTTTAAAAGTTTCCTAACATGAACTATGAGCTAACTAACACGTATATTACGTCGATACGAATCTAACGCAATTTGAATGGATGAAAAAGGAGTTAAAATGAACATTTTATGAGCAATTGAAAATGGATGGCAATTCTGTAATTAGGGTTTTCTATTTATTTTTGAAATAAAACAGATCCGACAAAGAATATGTTTTCCAGAGATGAAAACGTAGAGAGGGAAATGCGCTTTAGGACTGCGGGTTATACATTAGAAAGATCAGGGGCTCTTGTGAAAAATATCCAGAGCGAAGGGGTATGGGTCTTTCAGGATCGTTGGATCAAGATCCAATGGCTGAGAATAGATCGGGAGGGAGAGAGAGGGCGCACAGCCGGAGCAGAAGCCGGCGCGGTGGCGCCATGGCCGGAGTTGGGTGGCGCTTCCCAATCCGCCGATTCAGAGCGTAAATCTCCACGCAAAAGGGTCGGAGAGGGAGAGGGGGAGATCGCGAACGCGATGGTGGGGTTGTCTGTACTGATTGCGGGCTAGGGAGTAGAGCCCGCTCAGTGGAGCGGCTCTGGGCGTGCGACGTCCATGGAGCGGCAGGTCAGAGGGGATAGGGAGGGATGGAGAGCTCCTGGGGGCTCTCTTACCTCGCTGCGGGTCTTGCGAGACACACGGATGGAGCGGAGGAGCTCGGCAAGCCCAGGGCGACGGCTGGGATCTTGCGGTGCTCTGCGAGGGTGATGGGAGGGCGGAGGCGTGCGGCTTATATAGCCCGGAGGCATGCCGTAGAATGGAAAGGCGAGTCAATCTCGCCGGGATTGAGCTCGGCCGGGCGGGGGACGCCGGTGCAGGGAAGGAAAGGGGAAAGGAGGAAGAAGGAAAGCGGCGCGGGTGATTGCCAGGTGGGCCCCACCTGTCGGCGCTGCAAGCCATTGGCGCGGGTAGGCTGCTGAGGGATCTGGGCCGGTTTGCTGGGCCGGGGAAAGGTCCATGCGGGGAGGGGAAAGGAGTGTGGGCTCGGGCCGAGAGAGGAGCCTACGGGCCAGATTGAGAGAAAGAGAGAGAGAGAGAGAGAAAAGAAAACTCTTTTTCTTTTATTTCTTGAATTTTAGAATCATTTTCAAAGCACTTTTGAATTTCTAGCTTGAAATTTGAAAGTGCCAAACAAACAACAAAGCTATGCAGCAGCATGTATGCAACAAAGATGTTTTCTAAGGGTATGGTAACTTTATTTTATGAAATCTTAATTATTTTTCCTAGATTATAATGCCCACTGAAAATGCATTTAATCCATTTTTAATCTATTTTCAAGAAGTGCAAGTTTTTTGGTGTTACAGCAGTGAAGGAGGATGCGCCGGCCGGGAGGGCCACGACGTCCTCGGCTGCCGCGACGGCTACTTCGCCGGGACCGGCGTGGTGCCGTTGGACAGGGGCCAGTGGAGCGACGGCTACTTCTCGGACCTCGCCAAGATCCTCGGTAGCGCGTGGCTCGTGTGGTGGGTGCAGGCGGCTGCGGCGTTGTCGAACATGGGCTATGTTCATGGCGGAGATGAGCAGCGACTTTACCAGCTGCTGGGCATTGCGGAGTGGGGCATGCTGCCGGCCTTCTTCACGTGGCGTTCGCGGCACGGGACGGCCGCTGGTGGGCATCCTCTTCTCGGCGTCGGGAGTCCTGCTGCTCTCCTCCCTGAGCTTCTAGGAGATCGTGGCCGCCAAGAACTTCGTCTACTGCTTCGGCATGCTGCTCAACTTCATCGCCTTCGTGCTCCTGCGCGTGCGCCGGCCTGACACTTCGCAGAGAAGAACAAGGCGAAGAAGGCATATAAGGACAAGTCTTAGAAGGACCATCTTTGGTTCGTCCGATGCTAGCATCTAGGTGAGTGATGGTTCTTCCCCTTACTTTCCCCTAATGTTCTCTCGCAGCATCAAGCAGGAAGTGCAACTAGCCACCATGCTTACCGCTCGGTTGGCATACAACACTAATTTATTTATAATTGCTACATGTTATTTGGTAGGCTAATTTCTTAATATTTAAGTGTGTACCGCACTATACATGTTCTACACATGAACTAGTATGGATTTAGTTAGACACGTAACTTCAGCATTGTTCTTTAATGTCTCACGTCGAATCTGTTTTTAACATAATTAAGGCAAAGGCCTACTCACCGTGGAAGCGAAGATGACCAAGAAGGCATAAAAGGACAAGGTTAAGAAGGCCAAGAAGGCACAAAGGACAAGGCGAGGAATGCCCATCTTTGGTTCCTTCGATGTTAGCATCTAGGTGAGTGATAGTAGTTCCCCTTACTTTTCCCTAATTTTCTCTCGCAACATCAAGCAAGAACTGCCACTTGCCACCATGCTTACCACTTGTTGGCATGCATCACTAATATATTTATAATTACTACTTTTTATTTGGTAGGCTAATTGCTTTATATTTGTGTGTGTACTGCGCTAATATGTGTTTTACAAATGACTTAGTATGGAATTAGTTAGACAAATAAGTTCAGCATGCTTCTTTAATCATGTCAAATCCTTTTTTTAACCTAATTGAGACAAAGGCCTACTTGTCGTAGAGACGACGACGACCAAGAAGGCAGAGAAGGACAAGGTGAAGAAGGCCAAGAAGAAGGCACAAAAGGACAAGGCGAAGAAGGCCATCTTTGGTTCCTCCGATGCGAGCATCTAGGTGGGTGATGATAGGTCCTATTACTTTCCCTGATTTTGTCTCGCAACATCAAACATGAAATGCCATTTTCCACAATGCTTACCCCTCGGCTGGCACACGTCACTAATTTATTTATAATTACTGCTTGTTATTTGGTAGGCTAGTTTCTTTATATTTGTGTGTGTACTGCACTAATACATGTTGTGCACATGAATTAGTATGGATTTATTCAGATACATAAGTTATGCATGCTTCTTTGATGTATCATGTCGAATACTTTTTTAATCGGATCAAGGGAAAGGCCTCCTCGCTACGAATATGACGACAACCAAGAAGGCAGAGAAGAACAAGGTGAAGAAGGCATAGAAGGACAAGGCGAAGAAGGCCCATCTTCGGTTTGTCCAAAGCTAGCTTCTAGGTGAGTGATGGTTCTTCCCCTTACTTTCCCCTGATTTTCTCTCGCAACATCAAGTAGGAACTGCCACTTGCCACCATGCTTACCACTCGGTTGGCATGCATTGCTAATTTATTTATATTTACTACTTGTTATTTGACAGGATAATTGCTTTACATTTGTGTGTGTACCACACTAATACATGTTGTACACATGAATTAGTATGGATTTAGTTAGATACATAAGTTTAGCATGCTTCTTTGATGTCTCACGTCAAATCCTTAATTTTTAACCTATTCGAACGTGTTCAATTTAATTAGGCATGTAGATTGGACCATGTTTTCCATGGATGGTTTTCTACCGAGGACCTTAGAAGGGTTTGCTGCCAACTTTGAAAACAATATATTCGATTGGGCTAATAGTTTGGTAATCCTTTCGTAACCTTATTTGGCTAATCAACTAATTAAGGATACTACCTTTACACTTGTTTGCCTACCACACTTATAGAGAAATATGGATTTAGCTTGCCAAGCACAAAAAGGGGTACTTGTGTGTGCCACACATGTGGACTTCGCTTTGGCTTTCATGATCTCCCTCTCTGACGATGATGCCTTTTCTCAAGGTTTAGGATGGCTAAGGTTGCATGCCCTAGATAAAATTTTAATTTCATGCTCCAGATCTCGGTTGTTGCTGATGTATGACTTCTATAGAATCTGTTTCCACATTCTCATTTATTTCATTTTTATCCATTGTAACCTTCAGTGTGCTCTTTGAATTTATTGCGCTTCCTTTCCCCTCACTTCCACACTTGATCTATTCTCTATCTTTGTAGACAAAATAAAAACTCCATATCCCTTTTTTTGCCATGGGGATGAGGAGCTCCAATATCAATTGGTTGTGCAATGTTTGTGCCTATTCCACTCATATTGGTTTATCAAACTCTCACGTGGCCAAATTGCATCACAACTTACTAAAATCATGATCCATTTAAGCACAAATATTAATGATGCGAACACATGGTTGATAAGTGTTCATGTAGTTCAGTTTTATGATGAGTGTACTGCCAACATGAAGCCATTTCAGGTTGAGAGTGTTCATCTAACCCACTGCGAAAGAAGGATGTGCATGTCTCTTGGCTTGTGTTGCACAGCTGTTGAGCTCGGAGGCGGTAGTCAATGGCGAGGTGAAGCTCAAGTAGAGACGTGTCGTGCCGATGGACTGAGAGCGGTGAAGGGCGGATGTGGGGCTTGGACTGAGAGACCAGAGGGCCGGAGTATTAGCCGTGGTGGCTGACACTTGGGGCATCAACAAGTGCGAAAAGACATGGAGGTGACTATGTTGACCAAGTCAAGACGGCGGGCGAGCAAGTCGAGCGGGAAGGCTCCAGAAGACTTGGCACTCGGGCGGTCGAGGATGCAGTGACATGTGTCGAGTGTGGGAGATGCGTATGGAGTACACTACTCGCGGAGCGGTTTGGTGGTTTGGGCCTCAGAACCATCGGTGGCCGGCTTACGGGTTTGGGCCTCAAAACCCGGGTGGAGCTTCCGAGTAAGCGGGGACGGCACGTGGGGAAATCCTGGAGGTGGTGTCGAGGAGACGATAAGTCCAGGAAGGAAGCAGGGTCGTCCGATGAAAAGGAAGGAGATATCAGGATCGATTTGGATCGCAATGTCTTAGGGCTAGGTGATTCGCTCTTGTATCAAGGGTGTTTTAGAAATGTCCAAACGTGTCATTAAATAAGGATGATGGGGCGCTTAGCACCCTCACCTCTTTCATTCCCTCATTCCTTCCTCCCACCTCTCTAGGCTCTTTCCCTCTCTATTAGTTTCATGATTTGAGGTACGTGGATGATTTGGTGAATCATCCGTGTAAATACTTGAACCGAGTTTGTGCGGGAATGGAGGCCTCGTGCCATGGAAGGTATGTTTTGTGAATCAGTGTCTTGATTTGCTCGTGTTCTTCGCATTCTTTGTTTTTTCCCTTCTCCGCCCCTTTCTTGTTTTGTTCATATATTTTGATTGGGGGCATTTGGATGGATTCCGCTTGAATCAAGTTGTGCTAGGACGTGAATTGAATCTTTCTACCGAAGGAAATCAGTCAATTCCTCACGAGCACATAGATCGGGTTGAATCAATCTTTTGGAGAAAATATTTGAATTATTTCACTCTTGATCAATCTCCGGGAGCTTGGGACCAAATTGGCCGTTGATCTTTTGGGATTAGCCAATCCACTCCCTAGTGAACACTTGTTCCAAATTTCATGGCAGTTCATGGAGATTTTATCGAGTTGCAAGCAATTTTTGCTCTGGGGCATTTTTTGGGGCTGCTGGAACGCGACCCGCGGACAGACCGGGAGCAAACCCTGGGCAGTTCAGCATCGGGACCGAGCTCGAGCTGCTGACCCTGCACAGAGTTAGGGACCACGGATAGTCCGTGGTGAACCTATGGGCAGTCCAACCTATGAGTCAGCGAGCAACACTTGTGCTATTTTTTATGTTGGATTTTTTTGCTACATGCGTGGACAGTCCGACCCTGTACCAAGTTCTGGGCAGAACTGTTACTTGTCATCTATTTTCAGGGGATTTTGCCAGCGAACAGTCCGGTCCTTGAGCGCGAATAGTCCGAGCTTGGCTGGTGGATAGTTTGACCCTAGAGCGCGAACAGTCCGACCCTGCCCATACTTGCTGTTTTGAGTTGATTTCTTCTGGGCTTGTTTGTCAACCTTCCTCGATCGTTATGTGGTTCGAATCTCATAGACTACTAGTGATTTGCACATGCCCCTGCACATAGAGTCTTACACTAGTAGAGAACATACCTTCGGTTCAGCACATTAGCCCCTACTAGAGTTGGGCCTACATTAGTCTCGGGTCCAAGTTTCATGGGCGTCAGATGACCATTAGTCCTTGATAACACCAATCTAGACTAAAGGACATGCATTAGTCCCGGTTGGTGTTACCAACCCAGACTAAAGGGTCGTCCATGGGTTAGTTCAAAAGAAAAACATCTCATCCAAAATCACATGTGTTGTGTAGGTGGGGTGAAATGCTACAATCAAGACAATGCATGAGGTCTTGGGTTTGAGTCCCATGAGTCACATCAATTATTTTTAGCCTCGCAAGGTAAAGGGCATATAGTCCCAGTTGGGAAACCGGGACTAAATCCATTTCCCAACCAGGACTAGAGCCACTTTTGTGCTAGCGTTATTGGCATTCAAATAATTTGACAACAACTCATAATATGTAACAATTGACCCAATGCCAAATAATTTGACAACAACTCATAATATGTAACAATTGACCCAACACAAGAGCAACCTTCATTGTGTAAAGATATTTAAAAAAATTGAAAAAGGGTACAATAATAGATACACATTAGAGTCAGCATGAAAAAAAAACAAAACCATTCTTTCAGATAAGAAAGCATTCTTTCTTTCCATACTATATATATATATATATATATATATATATATATATATATATATATATATATATATATCTGGCAATTAAACTAGGTACAATCGCTACAACTCAAAGATTTAATTATCTCAAATCAAAATGCATTGTGTGCCAGTTTTCTAGTTTGAGTGTGTGATATATGTTCATGTAACATGGAGGGGCCATATTTGTATGCCTAGACTGTGCTTTTGACGTAGAGGAACTAACTTGTGCACAAAACATTGCCTTTCTAGCATGTGACACACAGAGGTGAACCCAAAGGATAGAACAACAAAATCAATAAGCTATGAAAAAGCAACAAATACATCAACAATGGAGATTCACTGGAGTAAAAATAATATTGCTTGAACATACTGCATCTTAATTATTTGTCTTAGTCTTCTAAAAATCCCTGATAGGAAGTCATGTGCTTTTCACCAGTTTTTATATTTATACAATCATAAAGAAACAAGATCACATGGGCAAACTATGTTTTGGTGAATCTAGAGATTACCTGGTCCTCTCCGGATCATACTCTTAAGTAATGCCAATAGCGTCATTAGTATTTCCCTTATCATTACGAAGGAAGGACAATCTTCAGCAAAACTGCAAACATGGTTCCATAATCCATTATAGACTAGTAGGAACCCCCAGAGTGCTGCGCGTGATAGAAATGCAGAAGATTTAAATAGTACTTTTAGAAATGAATAAGAAATATATAGTCCCTTTATTGCCTAGCTAATACTTCTTCCATTCCAAATTATAAGTCATTCTAAGAATATATCAGAGAGTCAAACATTTTAAGTTTGTCCAAAATTATAGAGAAAATTATAAATATTTATGACATTGAATACGTGAATGCGTATACTATGAAGATAAAATTGATGAATAATCTAATGATACTTAGTTGGTATTATAAATGATATTATATTATCATATAAAATTAGTCAAACTTAAAATGTTTTGACCCTCCAAGATTATTGGAATAACCTATAATTTAGGACGGAGGAAGTAGCATAAAAGCCGGTATAATGTGTATATATGTCCTCTTGCATAGCAAGCCCTAAATAAAGTATCCGTAGAAAGGTACTTGGCCAAACATAGTGTTGTTAGTTGTAAATAACATAACCAAAATAGGTAAATTTCACTAAGCTGCTGAATATTTCCTACCTTTGTGAAATCAGAAGTATCATTGCTCTTTGATAGTCCTGTAGTCCTACGCTTTAACTGAATTCTCTTTCTAAACTCTAAGACCCCTTTGGTTAGGCTTTTCAACTTACTTTTGTTGTCAAAAGCCAACCATAAGTCTCAAAAGTCATTGATGCTTTCTTCCAAAAACAGTTTTTTCTTTAGTACAAATCTAAAAGCACTTCCCCGTGCTTTTATTGGCTTTTGGGTCAAAACACTATCCACCCACCACTGGTTATGTTGCATACCGGTTCATTTTTATGTTTCTTTCCTGGAGTTGATTTCACTTTCCTCTAGTCCGCGACATCTTCCTCAGGGCTCCGGCTATATCTCTGGCAACAGGCGCTGCAGGCTCAGCACCGGCGGCGGCAAGCGTGACCCCATCTTCTCTGGTCGGCTCCCTTCCCGGCGAGCCTCCCCTTCCTTGTGCGAGCCCCTTCCACTCCTTTGCGCAGCGGCGGCCAGCGAGCCCTCGCGCCCACCCCCGTCCCCTCCCCGGCGAGCCTCCCCTTCCATGTGCGAGCCCCTTCCCTATTGAGCCCCCTCCACTCCCCGGCGGCGGCCAGTAAGCCCTCCTTCCCTGCACAAGCCCCTTCCCCGGCGAGCCCTCTCCACTCCTCTGCGTAAGCCCCCTCCACTCCCCAACAACGGCCGGCGAGCGCCCTCCCCCTGCCCGGCGACCCCTCCCCTACGTTTCAAGCCCCGACGAGCCTCCCCTACACGCATAGGAAGAACGCACACGGAGAAGAAAAAGAGGGAAGAGGATGACGAGTAGGGTCCACTCTTCAGTGAGAGTGACATTTTAGAAGCCAAAGTTGTTGAACCAAAGGGACTTTTGACTTCCTTGCAACTACTTTCTAAAGCTGCTTTGCGAAAAAAACACACCTCACAACAGCTATTTAAAAGCCACAGCCCTACCAAACAGAACTAAATAATTTCATTCATGAATAATTATTCTATGTGCATTTAAGAAACCTTTTGCCAAGATATGATAGGCTGTGACCACATGTACCATGCAAGAGCAATGGCAATAGCAAAGGGAAATAATGTGAGCAGGACGCAAGATCGAGGACAACATGACATGCTCTGCAGGGTTGAGCCTGCCACTCAAAGCTATGATGTGGCCCTATGATAAGAACATGCAACTGTTGGTCAGAATTAATCATAAAAAATAAAGGTCGTCAAATGACAATGCAATCCAGGCACATGCATATTAACAAAAAAAACACTAATTGCATGATGGTGTAATTAGTATCATTCTTATTTACCATACTACAGTAAATAAGAATATAGAGTATTGGAAATTTAGAAGTCCCAATTAAAAAATCAAAAGGCTAATCAATGATAACTCAAGTAGAATATAGAGTATTGGAAATTTTAATAAGATTTGTATGCCAGTTAAGCTAAAGAGGGTTACATATTAGGCCCAAATCAATCATCATCGGCCAGCTGCGCGAAATATATACCTAAGGTGTGTTCATCATATTTTACTTGTAATGGTAGGAAAACATACAACAATTAAGAATAGAACCAACAGTGGCATTTGATAAGATATAAACTACAGATTGTAACTTAAGAATAGAACCAATTCCTAAATAGGCTATTTAACCCAACAACCCACAAATATGGGTGACTGCCATTCGCTGACAACACCAGCACGGGTAACAAAAAATCACTAAGCCACCAAATGGAAACGAACGTTTACATAGGGCGAACTAACCTTGAAATTTGGAGAAAAGTTGTGCAACGGACAACAGGTTCCTATATACGATTCAAACAAAAAAGATGAGATTGACAGGTTAAAATACAGTAGCAAAGAATCCATGACAAATAATATAAGATTGGGTCATTGCACGGGTTCAATTTTATGGGAAAACAGAAAAGGAAAATAAGGTATGTAAAGTGCATCTTTACCATGCCCCATCTAAAGCCAGCACCCAGGCTGCAGCACTATATTCTTGTCTCTTGCCTGCACATTAATATAACCTGAGGTAGATATGTCAGTTGAGAGGTTCTTGCACAGGTTAAAAAATCTCATAGGAAAACAAGAGAGGTAAATATGTACATACTTATCACAGAAAGGATTCGCTAGCATCCACAGCATTTGCAGCTCTATCTGACGCGTGTCATCTAAATTGCATCCTGAGGCGCACGTCCATCGCTCTGTCAAGTGTCGGTGGCGTATTGTACAGGCCAAGTGCTTCAGCCCTTGCAAGTCTTCAGTGTGCCAAAAATTTACGGCCCTATTGTTCATTGTTTTTCTTCCCCATTTGGGCATTACTATAGCTATAGGGGTGAAAGGGATATGGATAATCCTTTGTTCCGATCCGCTCTAAATCTAAATTTTAAGAATAGAAAGAAATATTTTTAATATTTGTGTGGATACGAATAATCCGAATTAGATTATATACGGATGCAGTGAGGATATAGGATTAACAAAATCCAGTAGATATGGATTATCCGTTAATTGAACATTGATTATCCGATGCTTATAATAGGATGATCCAAATATTTTAAAGAGTGGAAGCGCAAGAGTAAAATTCAACTCTATCTATGACACTAGCATTGTTATATTGTAGTTCATACGCAAAATAAGTTAACTATATAAATACTAATGAAAGTACCTTTTCACATAACATGGATTGGTAATCCTAATAAATATATTGTTGTTTTTTTTATAAAAAAAACTCTGTTGATATATCTGTTACAAGCGTTGAAGTGCAGTATATATTTTATTACATAGTTATTAATTTATTTTTATTATTTTGTAAGCATAACTGGGATTTAATGAATTTTTTTCATCATAAAAAACAACACGCAACCACATATTATCCAAAGAAAAATCAGTTTTCGCTCCTAAACCGGTCCAAATCCGTACCATTTCTGTTATCTAAAAACCTGTTTTTTCCGAAACCGTATAATATCCTACCCGCTCCAAATCCAATAAGAAATAGGATTATAATACAGAAAAACTATTAGGGCTTGTTTGGATCAAAGGATTTGTAAAGGAATTTTGAAGGAATTCATTCCAAAGGAAAGGAATCCTTTCATGGTGTTTGGAATGAAGGATTGTTGATTTCCTTTTCAAAGGAAAGGAATCCATAGTAGTGCAAAACAAAGGAAATAAAACATCCACTCCAACCCAAAGAAAAGAATATTTGCTCTCTCTTCCTTCTCATGCTTGTTCCTCCATTCCAAACAGCCCTAAGTATTTTTTCCTATGTTTTGAAATCCTGTAGTTTTCCACTATTCGCTCAGTCTTATTCCTGCGTTTTTCCTATTCCTTCGTTTTGTATTCCTGTGTTCCAAACAGACCCTTATGTTTTGACCTAATCTGTTTTATCCCTATGTACTTGTGTTCATGCAAGAAATCTTTTAATTTACACATATAGGCGCGACCACCAGCTGCACGCGCAGCAACGCGCGCGTAGAGGTCATAACTGCATCTTTGCATTGTCATGCACCATCTAAAGGTAGGCGTGTGAGTTTATTAGTATATATATGATTCCACATTGCAATGCAAGATTGGCTTACAAAGATGGAATAATGAACAACAGTATAACACTTCAGTGTGTGCGGATATATCCATTGAAGAACAATAATCACATAATGCCCTTCGATGCAGATTAAATAAACTAAGATGGGAAGCAGATTAATAAAGTAATAAGTTGGGAAACACACACACAATTGCAAAGGCAATCACAAAGGAGTACCTAATATCGACATGGTATAGAAGGAAATTATATATTTTCCACAAAAATATAACTTACTATCTGCCTCATTAGCTGAGATTATTTTGGTTGTCTCTTTCCATCGTTTCTTGTGGACCTATGCAGAACCAAAAGGAAAGATCAAATCTGATCTTGAAGAAACATGTATTCCATGAGCTTTGTTATTATGAATAATGCTATATGTCAACAACAGGAACACACATGAGATCAGATCGAGATCGAGAAGGATGAGGGGTCAGGAACCTTGGTGTGAGGATGGCGGTGAGGTACTCCAAGATGATGGTGAAGTAGGGTTGTGAGAGTTACACATTTGGTGGTGGCGATGAGCATGAGCTGAGGGCGGCCTCGTTGCGGATCTCGCCGCCGCGGATCTGGCCTCCCCCGTGCGCCTGGCCGTCGATGATGGAGGAGGGAGCCTCGTCGCCATGGATCCGGTCGCCCCCACACCTGGCTGCCGGAGTTGGAGGAGGGAGCCGCCCTGCGCTGCTCGCGTGGCCTCCCCTGTGCGCCTTGCCGTCGATGATGGAGGAGGGAGCCACGCCGCCATGGATCCGGCCGCCGCCCAACACCTGGCTGCCGGAGTTGGAGGATGGAGCCGCCCTACGCTGCTCGCCTGGCCTCCCCCGTGTGCCCGAACGTCGATGATGGAGGAGGGAGCCTCACCGCCAAGGATCCGGCCGCCCCCCACACCTATCTGTCGGAGTTGGAGGAGGGAGCCACCCTGCCTACGCTGAGGGGAGGAGGGAGGCATACCACCGCCGGAGCCGAGGCGAGGAGGGACGCCACCGCCGGAGAGGGAGGCGCCGAGTGGGAAGGAGAGGAAGGGAGGGAGAGGGTGTGCGGACTACGGAGGTGCTGAGAGGAAGGAGAGGACGAGAGGGAGAGTGTCAGGCACTCGGGCGGACGGAGAGAAAGAGGCGGCTGGGAGGGAGGAACTGGGAACCCTAAGTCCTCTTATATACGAGCCCGGTAGAGTAATGTGTGTGGACTTTGAATGGGCCAATAGTTGGGCCACTATTTACTGAGGCGGACCTTTTAATATGACCGCCTCTGTTAATCATTAATGGAGGTGGGCATCTTAAAATGACCGCCTCCATTAATCATCTATTAACGGAGGCGGGCATCTTAATATGACCGCATCCATTAATCAATTAATGGAGATGGTCATATTAAGATGTCCGCCTCCGTTAATAGATGATTAATGGAGGCGAACCAATTACGAAGTCCGCCTCCATTAATCTTTAACAGAGGTGGGCGTTTGGGTGTCGCCATGGCGCTGGCCTGGCAGCCAATAACGGAAGCGGGCAAAAAAAAGTGCCCGTCTCCTAAAAGAAATTTTGTACTAGTGTGAGTGCGGCCTCCGGCCTAGCCCCACCTATGGTTGATCCATGCATGGAGCCCGACAGGGTGTTTGCCACATCCGCGCGCATCGCCGCCACAAGTTGCCTAGGTCCACATATGGCTGATTCACACTCAGAGATGCAGGAAGGGGCGTTTTTCGTACCTGGCCCGCATCTACGCGTGTCGCCGCCGGAAGGTGCCTAGCCATCGTATCTGTCTTGGGACTAGGTGGCAAAACAGGGGGTGGGAGGCGGCCGTAGGAAGGTTCCAGAAAGGCTGCTTCTTTTTTAGAAATTCAACTACGCGGCCCGTCCCATGATGCGCGACGCGCGCCCGCGCCGGAGAGGAAGAAGGCGGCGGTTAGGGTTTGTTGACACAAAAAGCGTTAGGATCTGCGAACACCTCGGGCTATTATCCGAAATTCGATATCCAAGGTGTGCCAGTCGATTTGACCAGTTAATCGACAAGGACGATAACTAGAACAAGATCCAAGCAGGACGACGGTGATACGCCCGGATGCCAAGGCTCAGACTTGATCAGGATAACTAGAGCAGAGCTGAACGAGACAACAGCGATGCGCCCGGATGTCAAAGCTCAGAGGTACTCCCACGCGGAACTTACAAGGGTTTGACGGAGATCAAGGTGATGCAGCCCGTCGAAGCTTGAAGAACTCGTAAATAGGCTAAGACTAATGCAATAAAAGGGTAAATTACGATAAAGGTAAATAAGAGTAAATTGATTTGATTTTGATAGGATTGATATCTTTTTACACGCAGCCCTTGAGCACATATTTATACTCCCGCATGGAGAGTTGTACAGAGACACGACTCGTACCTTCCCTAAATAAAACTCCTAACTTTAAGGAAATAACTGACTCGCGCAGGAGCCGGACCCAAATAACAATATTATTTTCCTAAACAGACACCTCTATTTTAAAGGAAATAAACGACTCGTGCAAGAGTCGGACTCAAACTACCATAACAATACTGGTATAAAATCACCAGTTTCCTTATACCTTTCCTTCGATGAAAACTTTCCATCGGCAGATTCCTTCAATCCGCGACTTCCTTCTTTCGCCACCGGCAATCTTCTGCTGACGTCAACTGCCACATCACCTTGTGTCCATCGGCACTCCATACCCATCGGCATCATCTCTTCATCGGCAATCGGCATCGGCAACATCTCCTCATCGGCAATTTTGCAGTTCTGGTAACTTCACCAATTAATTCTTCTCGGCAAGAGCTACCCAACTCCCATCGGCAACATCCGAAACGCCCAGCTTCCATCGGTAACAAACTTATCCTTTTTCACAGCTTTTACCTCCATCGGCAATACTGTCCTATGACTTACCGATGCCGATGGAAAACGGCTGCCGATCAATATAAGTCTTAGCTCTTTTGACACGTGCCGAAAAATGGTGTCAACACATGCCCCCCAATTTCGGAGTGTAGAATATTTTACGCGTCGAAATTTTCTCCACTGTAGCCGTTCCTTCCGAGATAACTGGACAACTTCCTCGATCATAGCGCAAACAGTTGCAAATCTAATCATATCTCCTTGATTATCGTGCACATCCACCGCAAGCCTCTCCACATTCCTGTACAGTACGAGCAGAAATTCCAAAATACCCCTGACCTAGGTCTATAAAAGTTACCACGATCCAACTTACTTTTTACCCTGGGCCTTCTTTCACTTTTCACCTGCCTCCGTCTTCAACCTCGGCGCCTTCTCCGAAGAACATCTTCTCAAGCTTAAGCAACAGTATTCTCCCCAAGCCAAGTACGAACCGCAAGAACTCCCCCAGCTCCAATGGCAATCCACGTCGACATCCCCAAGGTAAATCTATTTCTTCCTTACTCTCTCTGCAAGTTCCTTGTCCGTATGAATTCCGTAATTTTTCCCCTTTCTTTCTTTGATTCCCCTTTTTTCTTTTTTTTCAAAACCTAGGAATTGTACAACAAAGTAGTAATCCCTCTTGAGCAGTCCAACTTCAACTGTTTAGGCCCAATGGGAAATCCAGACCCAATCAATTTGATCAACGCCGAAACGAACCGTATCCCCTTCAAATCTGAGTGTTTCAATTTAGGGTTATGGAAGGACGTCTTCTGTTCATGGCCCAAGCCCACCAAGGGGTGGAAGAACTGGTACCTTAGGGTCATTAGAACACAGCAAGTTTACTGGTCAGAGCGCAGTCTGGATCAGTGCATCAGGCTCTCCATTGCCGATATGGAGAAAAACGAGAACATGCTGATAGCAGCCTCCTACTTCTGGTCTGACACCATGAATGCCTTTCTATTCAGACATGGACCAACCACTCCTACCCTTGCCGATGTGCATATGTTGACCGGTCTCGACATCACCTCTGTCGATACCTTCACTCTGTTCAACAGGAAAGCCGAGTATAAAGTGAACACTCAGAATATCGGCGGCTGGACCGGTTACATCCAGGAATACCAAAAGACTGGATCGGTAGGACAAAGAGAGCATGCCATTTTTCTGAACATGTGGCTGGAAAAGTTTATCTTTTGTGGCAAAACAGTCGGACCGACCACAATGTACCTTCCAGCAGCAGAACTCCTAGCCAATGGAACAAGACTCCCTCTCGGCCGATATCTTCTTGGATCGGTATACCGCCTCCTGCACCAAGTGTCCAAGAAGCTATTGCTAGGTGAGCCCATCGGTAACCTTGGAGGTCCCTGGTGGTTCATAAACATGTGGTTAAATGCACACATGTATAAGGTTCTTCAGTTTGACCTATTCAACCAGCAATTCCCAAGGGACATATCGGAAGATTACAAATATGGGGATGATGAATCAGCAACTCGTCCTCCACTCAACTTTGGAGAGGCTATCATAGTGCTACCAGGAACCGATGCCGATGCAGATCAGTTTGGCATGTTTTTCCAGAAGTTTTACAACGGAATCCCTGCTTCAGAACGACTCTGGTGGCCATATATTGATGAGGACAACCGGATTCCCTTGCTATTCAATCTTACCGATTGGAATGTTCCTCAGAATGAGGTAATTATGAAAGCCAGCATTGTTCCCTAAGCTATTCTAGTTAACATTTTCGGAACTGGGAAGAATGCTCCTCCGTCCTTCGAGTTTTATTACCCAGCAGCAGCAGCAAGACAACTGGCATTCGGCCAACTGCCGATCAAGCTCTGCTACTCCAAGGTGATAAAACCAAGGCAGATCATCTCCAGCACCATAGACTGGAACAAAGTTGTCAACCTCCCCCCAAATGCCGATACTTCAGATATTGACTTATCCTCCTAGGCACCAACATCCTTCATCACAAATGAATACAAATTCTGGTGGCAAGAATGGAGATATCAACTATTTGCCAAGTCATCACACTACTATTGGCATATGATTGACGCCAATCACGTCATTCCCGATGATGCAGTAAGTTTTTCATCTCGATGCATTCCTCATTACTTTATTCTTATCATCGGCATCTGACCTCCTTATGCTTAACAGGTTGACAATCCGATCCCTAAAATGAGTAGGAGTGGCAAACCTTTCAACCTCTGAGTGATGAGCCCTGTATCAGTCATCGGCAATAAAGCCCCCACACTGGCCGCTTTTACTCCTCAGAAGGTACCGAAGGTTACTCTCAAGCCCAAGCCGACGCCTGCAAAAACCATGGCTACATCGGCTGCTCCTGCTGCCTTGACACGGGCTTTTGCAGTAAATCTTATCTTCACTTATACCGATCACATACTACTCATCGGCAACATTTACTTTATATAACTCACACTAAACATTTTCAGGCAATGAGGTCATCGGCAGCTGCTCCAAACGTACAAGCATCCCCAACTCCTGCTGCCGATGCCCCCAGGCTTCACCAAAACGGGCTGGCTCTCCCACTGCTGCACCAAGGAAGAAACACCTGAGGCGAGCCACCCCAGCTACCGACGCATCAACAGCAGAGCCATCATCAGCTGCTATCCCTGATCATCCACTAGACGATATTCCTGATCAGGAGATAACACCATCTCCTACAACAATGGAGGCGACATCGGCATCGGCACCTTCACCAGCCGAAATCCCCGATGAGAGAACGGTGTCGCCACCACAGGAGCCAGAAACACCAGCAACAGCGCCACCAGCACCAATGGCGTCAACTGCTTCTCCAACAGCTCACTCATCGGCAACTGCTGCCGATCTCCAGGATGAGGTTGTACCATCCGGCATGCCAAGTCCTAGGTAAGAAATTCGCTTCAAAATGGTAAGTCGGTTACCTAAAACTTGTAGCATAACTTTTTGATTGGCACATTGTAACTTCTTCCTTTTTTTTAGGCCCAAGACTCCCCGGACACCCTGTTTTCCTTCGGTGTCAACTTCCAGGACGAGGATGAAAACCAAGAAGGCCCTGCTCGAGCAGACAGCTTGTTCTCCTTCGCCATTAACATTCCCGATGAAGACGAGGATGAAGAAAGCTCTGCTCCAACTTTATCGATAGAGGTCAAATCTAAACTTGAAACACTGCTCTCTTTGCTGCAACAAGACACATCTCTTCTCGTCCAAGATTCAACTGCAGCAAGGGCAGCTTTCAAAGACATCCAAGGCCACCTTTCTGCCGATACAGAAGAGATCCTCCTCCAAGCAGCGTTTCTGGAAAGCAAACAACTCCAATATCAGAGGCTCTCCCGTCGCATAGCCGATAGGAACGCTCAATCCAAGCTTACAGAAGAAATGCTTAAGCACAAGCACGTTGCCAACGAGAAGCATAAATACATCGGTCAAGTAGAAGCTTCTGGCACTAATCTTGAACAAGAATTCATTCAATTATCGGCAAGAAAAGAAGAACTGCAGGCCGAGCTAAGAACAGTTGAAGAAGCCTTGAACGCAGTCAGCCAAAAGAAAGCCCAACTGCCCAACACTATCAAGGTTCTGCGTCAAGAAAGAGACAGCAATGCCCGACAAGCTATCGCTCTGAAGAAGAAGATCAAGTCAGTCGAAGGGTCTGTCGACGCCGATGCCAAGGAGATGGAGGAAATAGAGCAAATTCGCCTGTGTGCGATATCAGTCATCCAATCCTTGTTGTAACTTATTACATATCGGCAAATGTAACATTGATACTTGATTTTGTTCTGTAATGTAATGTCAGTACAACTTTTACCGATGCTTAAATAACTTCTCTTTCCATCGGCACTCAACTGAGTATTTTATGCATCCACCCAAATACTAGGGTAATATTTCTTTAAGTATTTCCCGTTGATTGCTCTGGAGAACGCAACTCCTTCGAGAGTTTCTAAAATATAAGCATTACCAGGAGCAGACTGTTTTATCCGATAAGGACCTTCCCAATTAGGAGACCATTTTCCAAACTTAGAACTCTTAGTCCCAATCGGTAAAATCAACTTCCACACCAGATCACCATCGGCAAATTGCTTCACTTTCACCTTCTTATCATACCATCTGGCAACCCTTTTCTTATTGTCTTCAATGCTGATCAAAGCCCTCAACCGATGACCTGCTAAGTCTTCCAACTCATCTTTCATAAGAGTATCATACTCATCGGTTGTCAATTGATCCTGAGAAGACAATCGCCTAGAACCAGTTTTAATTTCCCAAGGCAGGACAACATCATGTCCATAGACTAACTGATACGGCGCAACTTTGGTTGCACCATGACAAACCATCCGATACGACCATAGAGCTTCATTCAACACTATATGCCACCTTCTAGGGTTCTCTTCAATCTTGCGTTTGATAAGCTTGATAACTCCTTTATTAGTTGCTTCAGCTTGACCATTAGCTTGAGCATAATAAGGAGAAGAGTTTAATACCTTGAACCCCATACTAGCAGCAAATTCATCAAACTCTCCCGATGTGAACATGGTTCCTTGATCTGTAGTAATAGTTTGAGCAATAATCGGTAGCAACAAGTATAAACTTATGCCCTTTACTCGATGGTGGATAAATCTGGCCGATAAGATCAATGGCCCATCCTCTAAACGGCCAAGGCTTGATTATGGGATTCATTGCCGATGCAGGTGCCCTCTGGACATTACCAAACTTCTGACAATCCTGGCACCCTTTAAAATAGTTGAAGCAATCTTCAAGAATCGTCGGCCAATAATATCCATTCCGTCTGATCATCCACTTCATCTTGAATGCCGATTGATGCACCCCACACACACCTTCGTGGATTTCGCCCATTAACTCTTTTGACTCCTCTTTATCAAGGCATCTGAGCAAGACTCCATCAATTGTCCGATAATACAATTCATCATCAAGGAGCACATACTTGGTGGCTTGGAACCTTAAACGTCTTTCAACCTTCTTAGACGGATCCTTTAAGTAATCGGCAATTTCTTTTCTCCAGTCATCGGCAACTATTACCGATGTCATGACTTCTTGAATCGGCTGATATCCTGAAGCGTTCTGTGCTAACCGATTAGCTTCTTCATTATGCAACCTAGGAATATGCTCAAGGCGATACTCTTTGAACTCTTTCAATAATTGTAAACACTTTCCATGGGTCGCAATTAAAGCTTCACTTCGACATTCATATGTCCCAATCAATTGGTTAATTACCAACATAGAATCACCGAAGATTTCAACAGCATCGGCACGTACCTCCCTGAGTAATTTCAACCCCTTTAGTAGAGCCTGGTACTCAGTCTGATTGTTTGTTGAAGTAGCAACAATCGGCAATGAAATCTCATACTTCCGTCCTCGGGGTGAAATTAAGAGAATACTGATACCTGCTCCATCCTTGCATGTAGACCCATCAAAGAATAAAGTCCAAGGAGCAATCTCTACAGAGCTTACCACATTGCAATGCTGAGTAACAAAATCGGCCATTACCTGACCTTTAACAGCCTTAGCCGATTCATACCTTAGGTCAAACTCTGAAAGTGCCAGAATCCATTTACCGATTCTCCCACTCAATATCGGCATCGACAGCATATACTTAACCACATCATCTTTGCAGATAATGGTGCATTCAGCCGACAACAAATAATGCCTCAATTTTATGCAAGATAAATATAAACATAAGCACAATCTCTCTATGGCCGAATACCTGGTTTCAGCATCCACCAACCTTCTGCTCAAATAATATATCACACGTTCCTTCCCTTCAAATTCTTGAATTAAAGCCGATCCGATAACACTGTCATCGACAGACAAATACAATCTGAAAGGCTTCCCGTGTTGAGGTGGAACCAAGACTGGAGGGTTTACCAGATATTTTTTGATCTCCTCCAAGGCTAACTGTTGTTCTTCTTTCCATGTAAAATCTTGATCGGCTCTCAACTTCAACAATGGACTAAAAGATTTAATCTTACCAGATAAGTTGGATATAAATCTTCTAATGAAATTAATCTTGCCGATCAAGGATTGCAGCTCAGTCTTGTTCGTAGGAGCAACCACTTTGTTAATTGCATCAATAGATTTTCTGCCGATCTCGATGCCTCTCTGATGCACCATAAAACCCAGAAATTGACCTGCCGATACACCAAATGCACACTTGTTAGGATTCATCTTTAGTCCATGTTCTCTTGTGCATTCCAGGATTTTTCGCAAATCGGCAAGATGCTTCTCAAAATCTCCGGACTTAACCACCACATCATCAATATAGATTTTGACTATCGTGCCGATATACTTATGAAAGATGAAATTCATTGCTCTTTGATAAGTAGCATCGGCATTCTTCAAGCCAAAAGTCATGACAACCCACTCAAATAAGCCAACATGACCTGGACATCTAAAAGTAGTCTTGGATATGTCTTCTTCAGCCATGAATATCTGATTATATCCAGCATTACCATCCATGAAGCTAATGATTTGATGTCCAGCAGTAGCATCATTCAATAGATTGGCAACAGGCATCGGGTAACCATCCATCGGTGTAGCTTTGTTGAGATTCCTGAAATCAATACAAACACGAAGTTTTCCATTTTTCTTATATACAGGAACCACGTTAGAAATCCATTCGGCATATCAACACTGCCGAATAAACCCAGCCTCAATCAACTTTGTAATTTCAGCTTTAATGTCGGGTAGAATAGTAGGATTGCATCGGCGTGCAGGTTGCCGATGTGGTTGGAAACCAGTCTTAATGGGCAACCGATGTTCGACTATCGATCGGTCTAAACCAGGCATTTCTGTATAATCCCAAGCAAAACAATCTTTGTATTCCTTTAATAAATCGGTTAACTGCTGTTTACATTGGGAATCTAACTTAGCACTAATAAAAGTAGGCCTATGTTTACTACCATCGCCGATGTCTATCTCGAGTAAATCATCAGCGGATGTGAAGCCCTGTTCCAGTTTTTCATCATCAGTGAACCAATCCATTAAAACTCTTCTTCAGGACCGACTGCTTGGATCGGTTTAATGCTGTAATCGGCAACTTTGAGGAACTCTTTGTCCCAAGCTTCACTAGATATGCACCTGGTCTGCTCATAAGTTTCCGATTCTGTCGATGCAACAGTAGATGGGGCTTCACTTCAGACGACTTCAATTTTGTCCCCGATCCACTGCACAAGACTCTGATGCATAGTAGAAGGGACACAGCAATTGGCATGCATCCAATCCCTTCCGATGAGCAAGTTGTAAGTGCCTTTGCCACTGATCACAAAAATCGTTGTTGGCAAAGTCTTACTGCCGATGGTCAACTCAACACATACAGCTCCCATGGCCGGTGACACATTGCCTTCAAAGTCTTTGAGCTTCATGTTCGTTTTGACTAAATCTTGGTCGCCTTTCCTAAGCTTTCTGAATACGACATACGACATTATATTGATTGACGCCCCGCCATCCACCAACATCTTTGTCACGGGCTATCCATCCACTTTGCCTTTAACAAACAGGGCCCTCAGGTGTTGCCTTTCATCATCGGCAGGTTTCTCGAAGACAGCTGCCATCGGATCTAGGACCAACTATGACATCTCTGCAGTCTCTTCATCATCACTGGCAGGTGCCATGAACTCCATCGGCAATATAACGACCATATTGATTTCTGCTGATGGATCCCTGTCCTTGCGCTTTGGCCTCCACTGCTTTTCCCTTGAAGGATTTTCGCTGTCATATAAGTCGCCTTGGCGTTCACGCTGAATCCTTCTCTTCTGAGTCTTTGTCAGACCCTTAGGGCACCACTGAGGAAGCTTGGTTTTCCAAACAGGCTGGTGCTGCCTCTCATTGTTTGCATCGGCACTTCTCTCGATGTTTGGGTCTCTGGAGAATATTTCTTCATCAGGCACTCTTGCATTGGCCCTCTCCTCAAGCTCCTCTTGATCGACACGCCTGCCAAGCCTGTCATGCGCACTGAGCTTGCCCCCCAGTCGGTCATGTGCCGACTTCTTCTCTCTGAGCGGCCTGGCATACCTGGATGCTCGATCATCAAAACAAGGTTTCTTACCTGACCGATCGGCCATGTAGTACCTGTTGCATTCAGGACAATTATCGGCAGTAGGTAGCTTGATACCTTCCTCCCAACAGTGAACGAAGAAGGGACACTTCCAGTGGTCCTTATGCCGAAGCCACTCTTGGTACTCCTCTTCTTCTTGCCGATATCGCTCCTTTTGCGTTTGCCGATACTCTTGCCCTGGCTGCTTATGCGTGATTATAACACCAGGAGCCCTCTTGGCACTGCTACCCTCATCGGCAACCCTCTTGCCTTTTCTATCATCGGCAAACCTCCTTTCGTCGCGCTCAGCTACTTGATGGTTAGGGTCTACCGATGCATTCCTCCTGGCAGCTTCCGATGTCAGCACCTTAGTTTTTCTACTAGTTTCCATCGTATTATTTGGAAACGGGTGCTGATCAATCTTCATCGGCTTCTGGACTTTAGAATTTTCAAATTTGATTCGTCCAGATTCAATTTCTGACTGCAACTGCTGCCTGAATACTTTGCAGTCATTGGTACTGTGAGAAGTCGCATTGTGCCATTTGCAGTACCTGATCTTTCTGAGTTCTTCAGCCGATGAAATTACTTGGTTAGGTGCCAACTTGATTCGCCCTTCTTGAAGCAATAAGTCAAACATCCTATCGGCCTTGGTGATGTCAAAGGTGAACCTCTCAGCTTCCTTCTGGCCAAATGGACAAGACACAGATTTCTTATCCTTCACCCATTCGGCCGCACCGATGCTTAGCTCTTCATCTAACCCGAAATCTTCTTCTTGCTCAATGAAGGTTACCTTCTTGTTCCAAGTCCTTCTTGGCTCAAAAGATTTGACATCTTGATCGGCAATTCTTTGCACCAGATGACTTAGGCTTTCAAACTCTTGAGATGCATATTTATCTTTGATATGCGGTAGCAGTCCTTGGAAAGCCAAATCTGCCAGTTGTCGATCATCAAGTACCATGTTGTAGCATTTGTTCTTTACATCTCGCAGCCTCTGAATGAAGTTCTCCACCGATTCGTCGTTACATTGCCTCAGCTTAACCAAATCGGTAATCTTCTTCTCATGTATGCCAGCGAAGAAGTATTTATGAAACTGCCTCTCTAGATCGGCCCATGTGATTACAGAATTTGGAGGCAATGATATGAACCATGCGAATGCCGATCCATACAATGACGATGAGAACAACCTCACCCTGAGTTCCTCTCTGCTGGCAGCTTCTCCACACTGAAGAATGAAGAGGTTGATGTGCTCCATTGTTGACGTGTCATCTTGGCCGGAGAATTTAGTAAAATCAGGCACCTTGTACCGATTTGGAAGAGGAATTAAATCATATGCTGGAGGATATGACGTCCAATAAGAGTACGTATTAACCTTGGGTTTAATGCCGAACTGTTCCTTCATCACTTCGGCGATCTTATCGGTCTAATATGCCTCCTACTCTTACCGACTCATTGGTTGGTTGTTGACTGGTGGAGCCGGCTGATGCTCCTCTTCAAGTCTTGGTAGAAGATGATGCATAGTTGTCACGGGCGCAGCACCAGTCATCTGGACGTTATGCATCGGTTGACTTACCGATGGATAATTCTGGACACTTAGTAGATTGGGTTGAGTCATCATATTCATCGGTTGCTGTACCGATGGTCCACTCTGAGTGTTTGCTGGACTTCCGTATTGATACATTAGTGTGCTAGGCTGTTGAGCTGGCGGCTGACTAGTCCATCCAGGATTATAAATCATCGGCATGTGACTTACCGATGGCTGATAGCTGACTGGCGCCTGCTGTTCCTGCACCTTAGAGTAATCAACAAATTGGTTACCTTGATGTGCTATTACCCCGGCCTGAGGATTCACCAGCATAGGTTGGCTTCCAGCTTCTATAGTATGTTGCATCGGCACAGAACTCACCGATAGTGGCATCAGAGGTATTTTAGGAATCACTTGGAAATCTTCTGATGGCACTTGTACAGTCAGAGAGGACGTAGAGTAATGCATCGTAGGGATTACTGACTGTGATTGTATTGTCGATGCCATAGAGCCCTTCCAAGCTGAACTATCTCCTTGCACCAGATTAGAACCAGCGGATGGATTTGAAGGCATACCGTAACCCCACCAGTTGGCAGGAGCTGGATGATTTTGGATAGCAGGTCCCGACATTGCCGCCGCCACTGGATCTGCACTAAGCTTGGTGATGTTGGGAATATGCCCTAGAGCTAATCATGTAGATGATTATATTTCGATTGTATCCATGATTAATAAAGTGTTCTTTGAATATCCATTATAGACAACGAGTATTGATTGACGATTATGTGAATTGTTTGTGGAACTCAATTACTTGAATGGTTATTCTAAAAGTTGTCCCTGGTCGGCATTCTTGTAAGAGCACACTTGAATATTAGACCAGCACATGTATTAGTTGATGGCTATGTTTCACAAGTCATAGACATGTAGATGTCAAACTAATAATGTGGGCACATGTGAGACATGTAGGCTGGACTGACCCAACAAGAGAAAGTCTCTATTCATGTCATGTACGTTATGTCCTTAGACCTGAGATTGTGGTATGTACTCAAGATGTGAAACGATCTACTTAGGGACTATCAAACGCTACTCCGTTATTGGGTAGTTATAAAGGTGGTCATTGGGTGGTCGGGAAACATGCTATGAGACATAGACAATCAAGATGGAATTTGCCCCTCTCTTCGTGAGAGAGATATCACTGGATCACTCATGTGATTGGATCAACAAATGCATGGCCGTGCTTGGGTTAAGTGTTAACCCACGAGTTGAACCATATATCGAGTGCCAAAGCGAATAACTTGTACATGGACATAGTGGTTCGTCTGATATGATCATAGCGTATGCATAGGAGTTGACACGCCTTGCTAGAGGCCGCTATCAACTATTGGTCGAGTAAGAGTACTTGGGCCATGTCTATGTATGCGTGAGCCCATAGGGTCGCACGCTTAAAGGGCTGGAAGCCTAATTCGGGTTGGACCCGAATTAGACTAGGTTTAGGGTTTCTAATGGGCCTCCAACGTGGGAGCTCGTCAGGACGCCTATATAAGCAAGGGGTGGGCGCAGGGCGAGATCAACCCACGCCTTTTGGCAGCCGCTGTCGCCTCCCCACGCTCGCGCCTTCTGCTCCTCGCGGACCTAGCAGTCCGGAGGCGCAACGCTTCCTCCCTGCACGTGTGGGATTCCTCGGAGGTGCTGCATCTGGAGCACAAGGACGAACCGCGCGAAGGGGACATTGAGACGGACGACCACGCAACTGCACTGCCTGCTGCGACGCGCACGACTACATCAAGTCGTCTTCCGTTGCACCTGCGTGTCTAGTGGTAATCCCGTAACCTATAACTAGCAGTAGATTCTGGTTTATGAGGTTGAAAAGTTTTGTTTTCCGGCTAGCGTAGCAACCTCGTAATCCTTTAGGTGACGCTTTCGGGACTTGGTCTTGGCCGTGTAGCCACATCGGCAGACGGATCCACAGGAGTGGAAGACACCATTGGGGCTGCCGATGGGTTTAAAGATGCCGATCCAGGTTGATGATACGCTGGACCAACATATTGAGGTGCATGTCCTTCTTTGAACGATTGCATAACAGCATTGTAGACAGTATTGGACAGCACGGTGGAGTGGCTAATTAATGCTTGGTTTAAAGCAGAATTAACCATCTCTTGTAACTTACCAGGATTGGCATCGTACGTGACCTACCGTGGCAACGACGGATCTTGCTTCTGGATTGCTTTGCCGCTCCTTCTTAGGCTAAAGGATTTGAGATACAACTGTTTGTATTCCTCCATAGCCCGCTCCATCGCCAGCCTCTGATCATCTTTCAGATCGGCCTCGGAGACTTCGATGACGTTCCTCTGGTTAACGTCGGAGTTATCACCCATGATATATGTGAAATTGGTCCCACCGGGTGTGTCAAAAGAGGTGTTGACACAAAAAGCGTTAGGATCTGCGAACACCTCGGGCTATTACCCGAAATTCGATATCCAAGGTGTGCCAGTCGATTTGACAAGTTAATCGACAAGGACGATAACTAGAACAAGATCCAAGCAGGATGACGGTGATACGCCCGGATGCCAAGGCTCAGACTTGATCAGGATAACTAGAGCAGAGCTGAACGAGACAACAGCGATGCGCCCGGATGTCAAAGCTCAGAGGTACTCCCACGCGGAACTTACAAGGGTTTGACGGAGATCAAGGTGATGCAGCCCGTCGAAGCTTGAAGAACTCGTAAATAGGCTAAGACTAATGCAATAAAAGGGTAAATTACGATAAAGGTAAATAAGAGTAAATTGATTTGATTTTGATAGGATTGATATCTTTTTACACGCAGCCCTTGAGCACATATTTATACTCCCGCATGGAGAGTTGTACAGAGACACGACTCGTACCTTCCCTAAATAAAACTCCTAACTTTAAGGAAATAACTGACTCGCGCAGGAGCCGGACCCAAATAACAATATTATTTTCCTAAACAGACACCTCTATTTTAAAGGAAATAAACGACTCGTGCAAGAGTCGGACTCAAACTACCATAACAATACTGGTATAAAATCACCAGTTTCCTTATACCTTTCCTTCGATGAAAACTTTCCATCGGCAGATTCCTTCAATCCGCGACTTCCTTCTTTCGCCACCGGCAATCTTCTGCTGACGTCAACTGCCACATCACCTTGTGTCCATCGGCACTCCATACCCATCGGCATCATCTCTTCATCGGCAATCGGCATCGGCAACATCTCCTCATCGGCAATTTTGCAGTTCTGGTGACTTCACCAATTAATTCTTCTCGGCAAGAGCTACCCAACTCCCATCGGCAACATCCGAAACGCCCAGCTTCCATCGGTAACATACTTATCCTTTTTCACAGCTTTTACCTCCATCGGCAATACTGTCCTATGACTTACCGATGCCGATGGAAAACGGCTGCCGATCAATATAAGTCTTAGCTCTTTTGACACGTGCCGAAAAACGGTGTCAACAGGGTTATTAGGATCTAGCTGGTGTGTCACACCCAGTTTTAAAGACAAAACAGGATGCAATAACCTTACGTGTGCCCAGAGATCAGTCACACACATAAGTCGATAAATTATCAAAAATGTACCATCACAAGTGTTTATTACATAGCGAATAAGTATCTATCAATGTTTATTACATAACAGCGGAAATATAAGATAACTCTCGCGAAGCTCCATAGCACAGGGACGTCAACTGGTTGACCCCAAACCTAGTAGTCCTCTGGATACTCCTCATAATTCTGGTAATCTGGTACCCATCCGGGATTTTTATCCAAATATTGAAAAGAAAGTAAACAAGCGTAAGTACTTATAGTACTCAACAAGTATATATGGGGTTCATGAGGCTCAAAAAGTATGACACTGGTTTACTGCAATGAGCATTTTAATTTGTAACAAAAATTTATAAGTGGTAGATCAAGGTTATGCTTAAGCCCCCAAATTATATTGCATGATCATGTAAACAAATGAACAAGTAACATAATACCATGATAAAGTGATTCATAAAGATAAGTAACAAGTAACCAAAGTTTATGTGAGTTTTCCGGGCCGCTCGTGTCCGTGAGCACGGCTGATATACCAGTTTTTTACACTCTGCAGAGGTTGTACACTTTACCCATGAGTCGTGTTACCCATATGCCCAGGTTTATAACTCCCAAAACACTGCCGAGGTGAGAGGGCAGGGTACACTATGAAGTCTTTCAAAGGGGCTCGCTGACATACCACAGACAGTACGAATCCACGGGCAAGGGGTATACGGGAGCCCCAAAATGGTACACACGCGCAGCGGTAGCCACTCCGGTCGCAACCCGCAACCGCTCGGCAATGGCAACTTTCGTGAACTGCCGCATGCGAGAGAGTGACCCTATTACTGAACTAAAGCCAGAGCCATGTAGCTCTCATGGTTGTACTATATGTCCCAGCTTTTGCTGACAGATAGGGTCCTAAATCCATGTTGCTAAAAAGTCAAGTTTTACTTCATCATTTCATGTAGTCATTAATCAAGATTAAAGATCATGCTTATAAATGGAGCTCTAGCAATGACTACCCAAATGCAAAGATAACCCATAGGAATTCAAGGTTCAAGGTATCAATTCTAGATAAACCCTATGGTAACAAAATTAGACACATGCATATGATTTTATTTAAAACACCATGAATAGGACATCAAGGAAGATCCCATATAATACTTGCCTTGCTCAAAGGGCTCCTGCTGCTCCTGCTCAAAGAAAACTTCCTGGACACCCACGTACTGCTCACCGTCTATACTCGATCACCACATCACATGAAACCATACAGAGGCATAACATGCAAACAAACAAAGGCTATAGATTAGAACAGTACACCAATCATAATAAAACACAGATTAAAAGTTTATAAAACTGATCTACGTCTCACTACGATCACATAGACGTTTGAATCACGAAAAACGGAGCTATAACGAAGAAGATATGAACTAATCAAGTTTCATAAATTAAACTAGAGATTAACATGAACTACGAACTAACTAACACGTAGATTACGACGATACGAGTCTAACGCAATTTGAACGGATGAAAACGGAGTTAAAATGAGCATTTTATAAGCATTGGAAATTGAGTGGCAATTTTGTAAATAGGATTTTCTTTTTTATTTTCGAATTGAAACAAAACAGAAAAGGAAGTACGTCTTTCAGCAGAGAAGACGTGATCTCAGATTACGCCAAGGGACGGCGGGTTCAGACTTAAAAAGGTGCGGGGTTTCTTTTGTAAAAATGTCGGCCGAAAGGGTATGAGGCTCTGTGGTCCATCCGATCCGCGATGGATGGCCGGGATTAGAACAGAGGGAGGGGGCGGTGGCGCACGGTGGCCGGAGACAGAGGCGCGGTGGCTCCATGGCCGGAGATGGGCGGCGCAAAGCAATCCGCCGCCTCGGTGCACTATTTTCGGCGTGGAAAGGACCGGGAGAGAGAGGGGAGAACGGCGAATGCTACGGCGGGGTTGGTTCTTCCGATTGCGCGCGAGGGTGAGCTGCTCACGCGGAGAGGCGGCTCTGCATTGCCGGCGGTTGCGGACAGAGGTCCTGCAGACGAGACAGAGAGGGTAGAGGGGCAAGGCGAGCTCCGGGGTTCTCTTACCACTATGCGATGCTCAGGGAGCGGTGGAACGGAGCGGAGGTGCTCAGTGGCAGAGAGACGACGGCGGTGGTTCTGCTCAGCGTGCGGCGGCGGCTCTGGTGGTGCTGCGGTGCTTCCAGAGGGTCGGCGTAGGAAAGGGGGGAATCCTGCTCGGATTTCGTGACCGGCAGCGAAGGGAAATCGTCGGCGCAGAGGAAGGAAAGGAGAGGGAGGAGGAAGAAGGAAAGGGGGAGGGTGAAGCTAACAGGTGGGGCCCACTTGTCAGCGAGATGAAGGCGTTCAGCGCGTCGGCTGGTGCGGTGGAGACGTGGGCCGGCCTGCTATCTCGGCCCAAACTGAGAGAGAGGGGGCGGAGGAATTGGGCCGAGGGAAAAAGCCTGCGGGCCAGATAGGGAACAGAGGGGGAGAGGGAAATGAAAAAGCTTTTCTTTTATTTTCTGAATTTCCAAAAACATTTTCAAATGCACTTTTGAATTTCTAGTTTGAAAATTGAAGATTCCAAGCAATACAAAATACTATGCATCAGCATGAATGCAACAAACATGTTCCTACTTGTGATAAGTTTTATTTCATGAAATCTTCGATTATTCTCCCTATGTTAAATGGTCACAAAAATGCATTTAAATTGCTTTTAATTCTATTTTAAAGAATGCACATTTTTAGGGTGTTACATGGTGTTTGGGTTTCTATCTCCTCATTGGTGAGCTTAGAAGGGGTATTTGGGGGGCGGTGGTCGCGACACGACGATGGAGGCGGGCGAGGTGGCGGTGGAGTGGGGTAGTGGGAGAAGGCGGTTGGGCAGGGTTGGTGGTTGGTGTAGGTTTATGAGGTTGCTACGCTAGCCGGAAAACAAAAAAAATCGACCCCATAAACCAGCAACTAGTGCTAGTTATAGATCACGGGGTTACCACTAGACGCGCAGGTGCAGCGGAAGCAGCTCGACGTAGTCGTTCGCGTTGTGGCAGTGTTGTGCAGTTGTGAGGTCGTCCGTCTCAACGTCTCCCGTGTGCGGTTCATCCTTGTGCTCCAAGTGCAGCACCTCCGAATCCCACACGTGCAGGGAGGAAGCGTCACGCCTCGGGACTGCTAGGTCCGCGAAGAGTACTAGGCACGAGTGTGGGAGGGCGACGGCAGCTGCCAAAAGGCATGTGTCCTCATTGCCCCGCGCCAACCCCTTTATTATATAGGAATCCTAACGAGCTCCCACATTGGAGGCCCATTAGTAACCCTAAACCTAGTCTAATTCGAGTGTAACCCGAATTAGGCTTCAAACCCCTTAAGCGCGCGACCCTATGGGCTCACGCATACATAGACATGGCCCAAGTACTCTTACTCGACCAATAGTTGATAGCAGCCTCTAGCAAGGCATGTCAACTCCTATGCATACGCTATGATCATATCAGACGAACCACCACAATACAATATACATGTTATTCCTTTGCCTCATGATATCTGGTACAACTCGTGGGTTAACACTTAACTAAAGCACGACCATGCATTTCATGATCTAATCATTTGAGTGATCCAGTGATATCTCTCTCATAAGGAGAGTGGCAAATTCTATCTTGATTGACTATGTCTCACAGCATGTTTCCTGAAAACCCCGAAATCCACCTTTATAACTACCCAGTCACGGAGTAGCGTTTGGTAGTCCTAGGTATGTCGTTTCACATCTTGAGTACATACGACAATCTCAGGTCTAAGGACATAACGTACATGATGTGTATAGAGACAATCTCATGTTGGGTCAGTCCAGCCCCATGTCATACATGTGCCCACATTATTAGCTTGACATCTCATGTCCATGACTTGTGAAACATAGTCATCAACTAATAATGTGCTGATCTAATATTCATGTGCATTCTTGCACGAACTCCGATCAGGGACAACTTTTATAATAACCATACAAGTAAAAGAGTTTTACAAGCAATTCACATAATTGCTAATCGATACAAGTTGTCTTTAATTGATATGAATAACATGTCATGGATACAAGGAATGCATCATCTCTATGATTACCTCTAGGGCATACTCCCAACAGTTGGGGCGTCACATAGAGCTCATGACGCCCAGCCCTAGGATTAGGGTGGCTGGGTCGAGGGACGGAAGTGGGAGGTGAGTGGCGCGACAAGGCAGTGGGAGCCGCTGGCTACCCGCCACTAGTGGTGGAGGGTGGAGGAGGAACGGGGGAGGAGGGGTGCGGTCATGTAGGGAGGGAGAAGAAAACAAGGAGGCGCATCGTCGGGAGAATATGGGGAAGAAGGTCATGCGGATATAAGTCACGCGCAACCAGTCACGTGATATCGGGGTCCATTTTTAGTGGTCACGGGCGAGATATTGCTACCTTATTCTTTTGGTTGGGCATTTTTTCTTGTGTGGGGAGGGTTGGTGGCGCATTTTGCGGAGAGAAAATAGATGGTGATCCCTTGGTATGGAGCAATATTTTTCTAAGGGGGTGACATGGAGGAGAAGATATTTACGTGGTGTTTTTGTGGACCAAGAGTTCTGGGCGACGTGGCCCACCAGTCGCCACAAGGAGCGATTTCGGGACGACATGGATATGCTGGTTGATTTAGAGGTGACGTGGATGGGTTATCCACAAGGGGGTCGATCTGAAGTGCTTTGTAGAAGGAAAAAATGGATGGCAAGAAAGAACTGAGGACATGGCTTGTTGAGGCTGAAGATGTGGTATATATAAATCAACACCCTTGATCCTTAGGCGGTTTTGAAGTCGGTTGGATCCAACAGTGGTTGATGAAGGTGACGCGGATCGCTGACGTGGCACCGGAGTAGCCCCTACTCCACCTCTAGCTATAAATAGACCCCTAGAGCTCCCTATTCATTGCATGCCTCATTGGAGAAACTACTCTCTAGTCTCTTAGCGGAGCTCTTCAGTAGTGTTATGCTAGTTGGAGGAGAGTGAGGAGATCCTTCTGGAGAAAGCCCCAGATCTGTCAGGAATCTTCTCCGGAGTTCTTCCTCAGTGGATGCGACTCTCTTATAAGTTTAGCACTTGTAAGTGACTTCTTCTGAGTTCTTTATAGTATTCAGTGTTCTAAATTTGGTTTAGTTGTTATACAACTTTTCATGCTTGATCATCGCTTTGCTCTGAGTAAAGTGCTTTAATCTTAGGTCAAGGTTGAAGTAGTAAGATTAGTGTAGACGTGGTGTCTAAGCTTAATCTTACCTTTGTAAACCGCTTATCGCACGGATTGTTTGTGGATGCTAGTAGAAGATGACAGCTCTATCTAGTCTTTGTATATATTCCACCACGTGTGTTAGATAAATTCTTAAAAGGTAAGGCTTCAATACAACGTGACGGCACGGTCCGGTTAGAGTTTTGCCCTCTTTCTGATCTATCCCGTCGCCTCCTGCAAGAGAAGGGCCGATAAGGCCAGTATAACCAGCTATCCCTTGTTAGACATCTGTGCTATCTTGAACCTCTCAACCCAGATATCATAATCTCCCTTGATCCATCATAGGACATATCTTTAATCCTAGTTAGATCACTATCGTTCCCTGAGGAAAATACGATACCTGGAATACTCCCGGTGAAGTGCTACATCGGTATAATCTGTGCGCTTGCGGATTTATCCAATAGTCATAAGAAATACCAACAATTTGTATCCCTTGAAAGAGTAGTAAACCAATCCATTCCTAGTTATGAATTGAAAGATTTGGTAGTAAATGAGTTCATTGCTACCTGAGAAGAAAGCTGATTATATATGAACTCGAAATGTATACTACCAAATTAAGAAACGCACACCAAGGAACAAGAACTGGCTTCATCCGTATCCTGACTTTGATCTAATCAGCAGGCTCTAGATGATGATGATGAGGCAACAGACATCAGCTACTAGGCCGGGTGATCGTTTCGTTGGCTAATAAGCTAGCTGATGTTGTTTTTGGCTGTTTTGTTATGAGAGTGTTAACACAAAAAGCGTCGGATCTGTGGACACCTCGGGCTTATCCCGAACTCGATATCCAAAGGTGTGCCAGTTGATTTGACCAGTTAATCAACAAGGACGATAACTAGAACAACGATGAACGAGACAACAGCAATACGCCCGGACGTCAAGGCTCAGATTGCTCAAAAAGCGGAACTCGCGAGGTAGACGGAGATCTTGTAGATGCAGCCCGTCGAGATCGTAAGAACTCGTAGATAAACTATAACCAATGCGAAAAAAGTAGATGCTGAAAAGTAAGACGAAAATAATAGATTTGTTTGATTGTATTGAATATCTCTCATACGGGCCCTAGGTACATATTTATACTCCGGTAGGAGGAGTTGTACAGAGACACGACTCATACCTAAACAAAACTCCTACTTTTAAGGAAATAAATGACTCGTACAAGAGTCGGACTCAAACTGATATAATAATACTGGTATAAAATCACCAGTTTCCTTATCTATTCTTTTCGTGATGACACTTTCCATCGGCAGATTTCTTTCCATCCGCAACCTTCTTCCATTACCATCGGTATCTTTCCACTGACGTCAGCTATATCCCGCATCCATCGGCAACATTCTCGATCGGCAACGTTCTCCTGTTTCCATCGGCAACACCTTTCAATCGGCAAATACCCTTCTCTTTATCTTTGACGTTTCTTCAATCTCCTTCTTCTATCGGCAATCTGATTGGTGATATTCTACTGTCGATAAGGAGAAGCAACCATCCTTCTACCGATCAGTGCATCCGGTTCATATTGACACATACAAAAAACGGTGTCAACAGAGAGAAAAATATTGCTTAGATTGCTCATAAGCCGGCTGATAAACCAAGCAAACATCAATAAAACTAGATGGAGCATGGGATGGACCAGATAAAAAAAGGGCAATCAAAATACCTTGTACTACAGTGATTCTTTTATGCATTGAATTGCCTTTGCTAGAGTACTGAACTGTCTCTTGCTTGCACGTAATTTCTGCTATTGCCAGCCTACCTAGCTAATACAATGTATACCTGTGTCTGCCCCGTTGTTCAGCGACTGGCTACTCAACTGCTAGGCTCAGGCAACCTATAAAGAACAAACCATATGGTAAAAGTGATTATATTTCACGCAATAAATTTCAGCGTTTCTAGACAATAACGAACTCAAGAACCAAAACCTGTAGGGAGTTGCTCGAGGTGACGAGGCTACGCATCTCATGATCATGTGGCATGTCACGGCATCATGAAGCAGGGGAGTTAGAACATAGGAATGAGGAAGAATGAATCTCTGAGGTGTCACGAGGATGGGTAAACCTGTAACCCTCCCAAACAATAAGTCCCCCGTCCCTGATGGTTTCACTAATGAATTCATCAAAGCATGTTGGCCACTCATTGACTCTGATTTCATTAAACTGTGCATGGAGTTTCAAGAAAGAGTAATTTGTCTAACCAGCATCAACTTGTCACATATTGGCCTAGTTCCTAACAAGGATATTCCACTTGGTGTCAATGACTATAGACCTATTTTCCTTCTCAACACCACCATAAAGCTAATAACCAAGTTGCTAGCCAATAGGCTTCAGAGAAGAATAAAGAGTCTGGTTCACCAAAACCAATATGGTTTCATCAAGAGAAGGATAATCCAAGACTGTTTAGCATGGGTCCTAGAGTACTTGAACATCTACCACAATTCTAAAAAGGAATTGATCATCCTGAAGCTTGATTTTGAGAAGGCCTTTGATAAGATTGAACATAAGGTCATCCTAAAGATCTTAGAGGCAAAAGGTTTTGGACCAAAATGGGTGTCATGGATTGAGTCTATTCTAAGTACTAGAACTTCCTTAGTTCTACTAAATGGGTGTCTAGAAAAGTATTTCATTGTAGGAGAGGGGTCAGACAGGGAAACCCCCTTCCCCCTGCTCTTTGTAATTGCGGCTGACCTTCTGGAATCCATCATTAATGAAGCTAAGAACAAGAACATCATCAGATCACCAATTCCTCTACTCTACTCTACTCGCAGGACTTCCCAACTATTCAGTATGCAGATGACATATTGCTGGTAATGGAAGCTTGTGGTAGGCAACTCTTTACCCTAAAGGCCCTGTTACAGTCTTTTGGAGAATTCACTGGCCTCAAAGTTAATTATAGAAAATCCTTTATGGTGCCAATTAACACGAATCAGGAAAAAATGCAGCACCTGGCGAGGACATTTAACTGTGAGATTGGAAGTTTGCCCTTCACCTAACTAGGTTTGCCACTGAGTCTCAACAAGCCAAGAGTCATTGACTACTCCCCACTAGTTACAAAGTGTGAAAGAAGATTAGCAGCAACTTCAGTTTACCTCACCCAGGCAGGAAGATTAGAGATAACCAACTTAGTTTTAACTGCAATGCAATTTTCTGCATGAGCACTTTCCTACTTCACCAAAGTGTCATTCAACAAATTGATAAATTAAGAAAGCTATGCCTCTGGAGGGGAGCTGATTTCAATGCCAAGCAGAGGCCTAAGGCAGCATGGGAGATGGTCTCTATGGAAAACAAAGAGGGTGACCTGGGTGTCATCAACATTAAATCCCAAAATGAAGCACTTCTCAGCAAACACCTCCATAAGTTCTTTAATAGAGAGTACATCCCCTGGGTGTCTTTGATTTGGGAGAAATACTATGACAATGGAAAACTACCGGGAACTAGCAGAAAGGGATCATTCTGGTGGTGGGATATCACAAAACTGCTCACCAAATTTAAAGGTATGGCACGAGTAAAAATTGGCAATGGCACTTCATGTATGTTATGGGATGACCTGTGGGGTCAAGAGGTGATGAGTCAGAAATTTCCTGAGCTCTTTTCATTTGCTAAAAACAAGCACCTTTCCTTTGCCCAAGCACCTTTTCTTTTGGTTGATACTAAAAGACAGAATCAGTACAAGGCAATTGTTAAGAAGGAAAAAGATGATACTACAAGATTACTCTTGTGTACTGTGCAATAATGCAATTGAGGAAAATTGTCCCACTTACTTTTGGAATATCATTTTGCTAATCAATGTTGGAATTACATCAACATTCAGATTGACCGAGCTTCAAAGAACAATTGAATGTGCCTTTCTTTATGGAAATTATCATTCTAATGGCTAGATCCATTTGGAAGGCCAGAAATGATATGATTTTTAGAGGAATCAATCCATCCAGTCAACAGGCTGCCCTGAATTTTAAAGATGACTGGAGGCTTCTTCTATTAAGAGCCAAGAAAAGCTCCTCGCCGTTGATTGATCAATGGACATCAAATCTTCATTAGCGATATTGTTAGCAGTCTCTGCTCTGCTCTTTTAAATTTTCTTTTTTTTTCCTAACTTTTCCCCCTACCTCCACCCCGTAACCCTCCAACCTCCACTTCTCCCTCTCTGTTGTAACTGGTACCTGTTCTTTTAATGATCATTTTTAACTGCTGTGGGAGTGCAAACTCCCCCAGTCCTTCTCAAAAAGAAATGGCAGAATCATTAGAATTACTGGAGAATACTATAGGTAAAATTGGCAGAATCATTAGAATTACAGGGACTTTTTCTTTTCGTATTACACTTAAGGTGTGCTTAGAGTGAAAAACGTTTTAGATTTTTAGCAGAATCATTAGAATTACTGGAGAATACTATACGAAGAGAAACGTTTTAGAAGAATCACTCAAAAACGATTCTTGTTTTTTACTTAGTTTAGATTTAGTTTCAAGAATCCAGATATTCTGATTCAACTGAGAAGCATTTTTAAAGCAAATCAAAATCTGAAATATTTATACAAGAATATCAAACACACCCAAATCGTATACTGGTTTAAGGATATTCTGAAGTTTTTTTCTGGGAAGCGGCCAAAAATAAAAATTGTTTTATGGATTTCTATGGCCGAAAATAAAATATAAAGGGAGCGGGTAATTAAGTTCAATAAGCTACTGAGGATCGTTTTGTGTATGAATCTTTACTCTCTTTGGACGTTACTATTAAAATAATCTTTGGAATATTTCACTTACAATAAGGTTGAAAAATGGTAGTTTTTTTTTTTGAAAATGGTAGATTTTGTTTAGTTGATAAGAAGCAACGCCAAAGGAAATTTATATGCATTGTTTGCACGGAGCTCATGTTAAGTACTTCCTTTGTCCCAAAATAAGTTTTTGTTCTCATTTTTCGTGGAGTGAAACATTTTTAATTTTGACCAAATATATACAAGAAAATAGCAATTTTGAATAGATTGTTAAATATATTTTTATAATAAATTTATTTAGAGATACATATTTTCTACAGTTTTCTATAAATTTAGTTAAAATTTAAAAAATTGACTAGCATTAATACCATAGTGGCACTTATTGTCGAACAAAGGGAATAGGTGCCATGTTTTCTGCCAGAGCTGCTTGAGATCACTTTGCTGAAGCCGCGTCAAAGCCCAATCAAGAGCTCTAAAAGAAACTCGAGACCCATGTGACCCAACGAAAAGAAAGGTCGTTCGCTTAAGTTATCATGCAGCTAATCAAACATGGTACAATATTTTACCCACACAACAAAACAGCTAAAAGTAGTTAAAGTTAACTTATTATCCATAAAAACCATCAGTCGAACAGTTAAACCATGGAGGTAGGACACACCTTGACAGTCAAATTGCTATTATGAATCAGCTTCACTTTCTATTATGAGTCGGCCCTCCAACAATTTCTCTCTATCTTGCTTGGAACTTTGAAGAGTCAGCTTCACTTTCTATCTTTTGTGAGTGAGAAAGAAAGAATATGGGATGAGAATTTTGGAGATCTTGTTGAATAAACTGTTTGAGATCTTTTTACCAAAATCTCTAATCCTATCGATACGCAACAAATATTTTTTTTGTATATTTCTCTTGCCTCTCTGATAAACTCTCCAATTTTAGGTCTCTACTATACTCTAACAACTTACCATATTTTTTCATGTGTAAAAAATCATAAGAGACTATCATATATTGTATTTAGAGAGAAATGCATGCTCTAGTGGAGAGCGAGAAGGGTGATTTTGAAGGGAGAAAAGGAGAGAGAATGATTTAGAGAGTCTACTAGAGCATATTTTTTTTAGTTTATATTTCTTTTTTTTATAAATATCCATGTGTTGGTCAATGCGTTTTCTTTTTTTACTATAAAAATTTACAACCTCTAACGTTTTCCATGACATGGTTCTAGGGGTGACTAAATGGGCCATGACCTCGTCATTCTAAGAATTTGGTCACGCCCAAGCCTAGTGTGGGAGCACGACTAAATGGCCTGCCAAAGCCTTACATAACAGCCCATTTAGTTGCATAAGGTCAGTGGGCCGGGCAGGACCGAGAGAGAAACATCTTTGAAATTTATTGAAAATATATATTGGATAGTAGTACGATATTACATTAATTTATTTATCTATCTATACCTCTGTATCTATATCTATATCTATCTATACCAGCCTATATTTTGGTATGTCTTCCCCTAACTAACTCCACGAATGTTCGTCTATGTCTATTTGGATTGTGTTCTACTCCAATACGAGTTGTCACTTGAAACTTATCTATTTTTGGTCCATCTTTCCCTAACTAACTTCATGAATGTTCGTCTATGTCTATTTGGATTGTGTTCTACTCCAATACGCGTTGTAACTTGAAATTTACCAAAATTGAGTTTGATCTGAGTTAAATCCAAAGACAAGTATTATAGAAATTGAGAAACAATCGTTGTATAATTAAATAAAATACGTGAGCCACTCGGCTGCTTCAACTAGCTTAGGTCTCCTATCCCAAATAGGGTAAGTCCCAAATACGATTACCATACAAATCCAAATCAGACTACCTTAATAGGACAACAACTTCTCAAATCAATCTAATAAATCTAACCAACGACATTGCTGAGCCTGTGAATCGTCGATGAGGTGGAGACAGAGGCGTGACGGGTCAGCGTGTCAAGTCGACGAGGGAACTAGAGCGGCAGAGCTCGATCTGGCGTGACCACAGACTGGGTGGCGCACTCGGCGGTGGAGTACGAGGTTCGGCACCGGCTCTTGACTGGTGTCGTGGTCTGCGGTGGTGTTTGGGGCTTGCGAGGCTGGAGGAAGATGGCGCAGCGTGGTGGGCACATCTGAAGTTGTCGCAGACGACTGCTGTTGGAAGTAGTAGGCGTGCGCGAAAACGATGGTGGGTAGGCATGGAGGTCAGCGATCGAATCTCCCGTTGCAACGCACGAGCATTTTTTGCTAGTAATAATAAAGAGGTAAAATTTCTCCACCCATTTTTTGGTATGACTTTTCTTAACTAACTCCGTGAATGTAGATGTCTCTATTCGTTTGTATAGTACTACCCTCTTATTTTTATATATAGAGATTGGACTAGAGTATAGTTAAGAATCTTATTCTAATTCAAATAGAATACTCCCGAGTAAGATGAATAAGGATTCTAATCCTAATCCAAATCTAAATAGTAAAAGATAAGAGTAGAGATCTATTTCTAATTCTACATATATAATTTGTGTTTATACAAGCTTCAATAGCTCTCGTCTAGCGTGATACGGAGTTCGATTTCATAATCTATTGGATCGTCTGAACTCGAAAGTAACTTTCGAAAGTAACAAGCTTTCTATGCAATTCTTAGTCCAATATGGCTCAGGATGGAATACTTCCGAGTAAGATGAATAAGGATTCTAATTCTAATCTAAATCTAAATAGAAAAAACATATATTTATCTTAGAAAATAACAATACAATAAGTTGACGATGAAAAAATAATAGAAAAAACATAAAATATGAATAAATATGCAATACTCCCATGTATTTCTAATTAATGTTCAAAAATTTTTTCGTCACAATGCATGAACATATTTGCTAGTAATAGATAAAAAGAGAAATTCAATGATGGCCATTTAGTTTGTCTTTCTAGAGCTACCGAAATGGAAGATGCCAAAAGGGTGTTTCTGTGATGAACGGGCGAGAAATGAGAAACGTCCTCTCTTGCCGCAACGCAGTACGTGGTGTTGTTCTTGGCTTCTCTCTCTTTGCCACCAATTTGAAGCGATATAATGCTACCTTTTTCCCATGGGAAAGAATCCTTAACAGCTACTCCTAAATTCTAGACAGGTCCTGAATCATTGGTGTCATCTTCAGTTCCTTTGTGCGTTGCTCTCACCGTCGATCTCATGCACAAAAGTGGTTTGTCATGGAACACTCGTTTGTATCCTCCACTAGCACCACCGTACCTGTGGCTAAATAAAGCTGATGAAATCTTTTATCGCTCATCGATTCATTCGGTCCATACATCTCTCTTCTGTTGCGATGTCCATGCAGATATGCAGGCAGTCATGCTTTTGTTTTTCCTTTTAATTCCTTTTCTGAAATCAAACCATGTGGTTAATGTGTATCTCCTCCCTCTATAGGCCAATTCGTGGCTGTTGAAATGTTAAGCATTCGACAATTAGCATTATTGCAGATTGCAGAATCTGCTGCACGCCTGCACTGTCGGGGGAACATGATCTGGATCATGAGCGTGTTCTTGTGGCAGTGCTGCATTGCATATACGTGTGATTTCTCTTCTCTCTGATGTTGGTTATCAGAAAATACTTCTTGGTTAGTACTCGTAGGGCTGGATAACGAGCCAGCTCGGCTCGTTAGTGGCTCGGCTTGTTATAGCTCGGCTCGTTATGGCTCGACTCGTTATAGCTCATTATACAAACAAGTCAGAAAGCTAGCTCGGCTCGGCTCGTTAGTGGCTCGAGCTAGCTCGTTTGGCTCGCGAGCCAGAGCACAAAATCACATACATAGATATTATAACCGCAAATTCGCAAAAAACACATCACATACATATTTAAAATGAAATAAATAAAATACATATGAATTTTATAATGGTAAATATAAGTATGCTATCACCTATGACCATGATCCATCATCATTATTTATTTATCAATTTTACTAATTCATACCTATGACTCGCTCGTTAGGGCTCGCGAGCAGCTCGCGAGCCAGCTCAAGCTGGCTCATTATAAAACGAGCTAGCTTGTTATAAAACGAGTCGAACTCGAGCCGAGCCACTAACGAGCGAGTCGAGCGAGCTAGCGAGTTACGAGTTTTTCGTCCAGCCTCGTACAAGAGAGGGAACTAGAGAGCAAGCATATCCCTGGAATCTTCTCTCTTCTTGGCTAAAATATCCTTGGAATCACTTGCGAGCACGGCACTGACTGCCAATTTTTCAATAATATATATATATTCCAGTACATGACTGCCTGATGGATTTCTAACATGAAGTGATGTGATTATCAGCTCATGTTAAAATGGATGTGCTTCTAGTGGTGTCAGCAATCAGAACGAGAGTCGAGGGATCATGAGCCACATGCACGGTTAACTAGTGGTGGTCGCCTTCGCTCTTTGGTCTGCATCACTCCGATCCTGAAACGCGATCCAGACATTTCAGTCAAACGGAGAGGAGAATCTCAGCTGAAATGCTAAATCTTTATATAGTGGAAGCCATTGATATATGACTGGACACAGATCTCATCTCGTTGATGAATGAGGGATTTCGTTATGCTAGTTTATTGAAAGCGATAATTACATGTTGTAGATAGAGTTTGTGTTGCTCTTGAGTGCACGTCTTGGTGACTGTTATTCTGAAATTTCGTCATGGGTAGGGTTTAACAAGGTTAACTTTCTTTCTTTCTTTTTTGTCTGAATATAATTGGGAATATATATATACCAAGACTCAAGAAACAGAAAATGAGTTTGTTTTTCCTTTTTTGTCTTCGATATTTGTTCAATAATGTACCACTATGTTTTTTCATAGTTAATTCACTTGCAGACAAACTACAAGACCCAAAAAGCTTTATGTACCACTTCTTATATATTTAGATCCACACACGTGCTTATGCATCCAGAAAAAGGCTTCCACGGACCACTGTGTGGATGTCTGTTTCTCTGCATATCTTCATCACGTGTCAATTCTTGTTTTGCCTTTTGCAGCACTTCGCAACTTAAATGGAGATAATTCATGATCTCAGTCTTGTATTGGCATCACAATGTACGTTGTCGTCACTCTGAAGAACAAGCAGGCGAAAGAGCGCTGACCACCGATCACCGAAGTATTAGTGTAGGAAACTTTAATTTCAGCAAACAAGGACGACGATGAAGAAGACGACGATGACGTCCATGTATAGTGCATTGTGATGAGTGTCTTTCTCTCTATAGATTTCTCTCATGACAGCATCCATTGTTCCTACTTCCTATATACTCTTGGTTTTAATTCACTACGTCAAAAAGGATTTTTGGTGATGGGCGGAATTGGTTTATCGCAGCGGGCAATGGCGGCCGCTGCGATGACAAGGCCACGGTTAATGGGGCGTTAACCGTGGCGATCGCTGGTGTCCGCTGCGAAAAACCCATTAATCGCAGCGGGCAACATAAGAAGCCCGCTGCGGTTAATGTCATTTTCCGCAGCGGGCACATTAGAAAGCCCGCTGCGGTAAATATTTCAAAAAAAAGAAAAAAAAACTAGACAGGCCCGTTGAGCCCATCCACGGGCCCGTCGAGCCCATCCAGGGTTGCCGCCGCCGGGTCTGGATCTGGACGCTACTTGACTGGATCTGGACGCCCCGCTTGGCCGGATCTAGGCCGCCTCTGGACGAACCGTGGACATGGTCGGATCCGCCAGCCATGGCCGAATCTAGACCAACCTGTGAAGGGGAGAAAGTGAGGTAGACGAAGAATGGAAGAGAGGGAGGTGAGGAGTGAGATCTGCGCCGCCAAGCCCTTACCTGCAAGGTGCAACTGCTAGGGAGGATCTGTTGTGGTGGTCCTGCTCCCGCGCCGCCGCGCGGGGCTCGCCGCTGTGGAGCACGCCGCGCACCGCCCCAGCCATGCGCCGAGCACCGCCGCAACCACGCGCTCCGCGCGGCCCCGCAGCCCCTTGCTCCGAGCGCCGCCTTGCTGCCGAGCGCGCCGCGCCGGCCCGCGCTGCCCCGCGCCGAGCGTGCCGCTGTGGATGTGGAAGAAGAGAGAGAGGGAGAGGCTTCTGTGCTAGCTCGTGGAAGAAGAAGAGAGAGAGGGAGGGGCTGGGAGACGGCTGCGCAGAGGGAGGGGGCTGGGAGAGAGAAGTTGGTTGGTTGGGGGAGGAAACCCTAAGTCCTGCTTTTATACGTGGTGCAGCTATCGGGCCTCGCCCTGGGCCTAATGGGCATCGGCCTTAACCGTAGCGGGCCTTATAGGATGCTCGTTGCGGTAAATCAATTTACCGTAACGGACACGTTAAGACGTCCGCTGTGGTAAATAGGGTATTTACCGCAGCGGACGTCTTAATGTGCCATTTACCGCAGCGGGCAAAAATGTCCGCCACGGTAATTAAAAAAAGACCGCCACGGGAAAGACCAGGATTTTTGGCAGCGGTCAAAATAACAGTCCGCCACGAAGGGCTTTTAAGCAGTGCTGCACAAAATCGATTTTGACGTAGTGATTTGTAAGTCGTTTTTAGTTTTTATAGATATATAACTTTTTATCATGTATCTAAACATATCGTCTAATAAGTATGCTGTTCTTCGACTAGAGATATATAAAAACTAAGTATATTAAAAAAACAAAACGACTTACAATTTAGGACAAAGATGATGTACATGCTAATTTGGTCTTAATCAATTTTCTTTTCCCTGTGACCAGCTGACTGTGTTTTGAAGCGTATGGTTCTTCGACTTTAGATTTTTACCCTCACTTATTCCTTTGCCACGTAGATAACGACACTTTCTTTCGTTCCTACTAATTAAGATCATTTGCAACTCAAACAATTTCTAAACTGACACAACAGAAATTCGTTAATCTGGGGAAGGTCTTAAATGTGTGGAAACTCAGAAATTTAATGAAAATGACACGACTTTTCTATATAAAAAAATGCTTCAACACTATTCATTATTAACCTTAGTTTTTTTTCCTTCCAGTAAGGACACAAAAGCTAGTACCATATTTTTGTGGAATATATACTAGGACTGCAGAGTGAGCATGATAGTAGACAAAACATCTTTTAAAACTATATATGCATGCATAAAACGATCATGACGTAGCTTATCTTTGACATATGGTTCGCTATCATTCCACGTATCAATCCATTTGTACCACGGGTTTGAGGCCAGATCGTTAAAACTCCTTGCTGTTTGACTCACTGTATATCACATCACATGTAAACATGAAAGTATAAAGTCTTAAATCAACTACTGTAGAAAGGCGTTTTAAAGGTGATTGGAAACCGTCTATAGGGACAATTATTTTGTCTGTCATTACTTGTGACAGACTCTAGTCTAGAGATAGATATTTAGACTTAATTTAGAGACACTTAAAAACTCAGCAGCCTTTACAAATTGATTTTTAGAGACGAGTAGATCAATTCATAGAGGAGGGCCGAAACACACGTACAGCGCTGCCTCTAGATCGAAATTGTTTTCCAAAATTTGTAACCCGGCAAAAAAAAAAGTAGCAAAAACTGACTTGTGGGAGAGGACCTCAGGTTGCTTACTTGCTTTCTTACCACTGTCACCTTAAAGTCACTTCTGACTACATGGCTAATACATTCCACTATATTCACTTTAGTGAATATTATAATGAGTATATGAGATCCTAAATATATACAGATGAAAAGTTTAAATTGGAAAGTTTGAGAACTCTTGAAGTGCTAAAACTTTCATTGAAGTTGTTTCTCATTCCTATGTCATTTGAAAAACTCAAAAAAAAATATATCTTAAAAATAGAATATCGAATATCGAGACCCTAAATGATTTTAAATGAAAATATTATCAACTACAAAGTTAGCATTTCTTTCCTAGTACTATAATTCGATCGTTTCTTTATGGTACTTTGAAAAAAATAGAAAGAAATCTTCCTAATAAATCAGATGACATGAGGTTGCACCTATTATAACGCATTGTTTTTTTTTTTGCTCGATCACGCAAAATGTTTGTGTGTTTTTGTATTATGATAGAAAAAAGTTTTAATACAACACGCTTTAACGATGCCTAGGAGATCAAATGAATTTTACATGGATGCTCCGATCCGCCCTAATGTACTGAAATCAATACATGGGCGCTCTAAATCCACCCTAATGCATAATAAAGGTGTCTGTTAAAAATACTAGGCGCAGTTGAGCGCTTACCGGCCTAGTACTTAAGTATCCATGGCGTATATGGAGAATCTCTCTCACATACAAACGCACATGTACACCCCTATTTTATTTTTCAAGTAAAATAAAAGGAGTTATGTGAAGCCCAGCATTGTGTTTTCGTAAAACTAGTTTCAGGACAAATACCACCACCACCCTCCACCCACCCATGATTTTTGTGTGGAATTTGATAGCTGTCTTTGTTATCTTTGTTTAAACAAAATAGCTTTCAGAAAAATCTAGCCAAAAGTTTACCGCACAATTTTGCAATAGGGAAAAATTCCAAAGTGTTTTAATATATTTCTATAAAATGAAAGGATTAGGGTAAAGTTTTGAAGAAAGAAATGTAAAACATTATCAGCCCACGCACGCAGCATAGACATATTTTTCAAGGTAGAATCCTCATAATTATAATTTGGGGATTTTTGCATGAGGACATTACGCTACTACAAAAACGATTTTTCGTGGCAGTTGAAACTGATTAACCGTGGCGGTTTTTTCAACCGCCACGGATCAATGGTCACGGTTAATCGTGTCATTTACCGTGTCGGTTGGAAAAAACCGCCATGATTAATCAGTTTTAAAAAAAACAGATCCAGACCCAGATCCGCCGCACTGCCCGCGCCGGCGTCGCGCCCCTGGTCCACGGTCGCGCCGTCGCGCCACCCTGCCCGCGCGGTCGTCACGCCGCCCGTTCCCTAGCCTCGCCGCCGGAGCCCCGCCCAGTGAGCTCCTCCACCTAGCCTCGCGCGGCACCCACTCCCCAGATCCGGTTCCTCCTTGCCGGATTTGGTGGTGGTCGCTTGGATCCGGCCTTGGCTCCACCGGATCCGAGGCCCGCCGCCGCGCCACGCGGAGGGAGGGAGAGAGGCGCGTGTCACGCAGAGGGAGGCACGCCGAGACGAAGGGAGTTGCGCGGAGGGAGGGAGAGAGTCGCGCGAGAGAGAAGGGCCGGGTGCGTTTGGCGGCTGGGAGAGAAAGGGAGTGAGTGTGGGGAAACCCTAACTTTAGTATATATACAGGCAATGTGATACCGGGCCGAGATGGGCCATTTGTTGGGCCATATTTTAGAAGGCGGTTCTCTTAAAACGTCTGCCTCGGTAAATCTATTTTGCCACGGTTAATAAAAAACAACCGCTACGGTTAATCGAAGCATTAACCGTGGCGGTTTAAATCCTGTAGTAGTGTTAAACTTTTCCAAAATTGCTGTGAGACACCACATGTCTTATATCAAAGAAAAAAGTTTTCCACAACACAGGAAAAAGTGTCCCACAACAAATGAAAAATATTTCAGTGTCCCATAACCAATTTTAGATAAATGAAGTGTCCCACAGCAAAATTTCCCTTATAATTTTTTAGGACTCATTGCTCAAAGTCAAAAAGTCTCGTGCTCATTGCTAAAAGTTCAAGGTAGAATCCTCATAGTTATCCAAATCCAAACAAGTATGAAAGCATAGTGTGCGAATGTCTCGTGCTCACACGGAGAGAGAGACACACAAATTATATAATACTTAATCCGTTTTAAATTATAGTTCGTTTAACTTTTTCAACTCTAAGTTTGACCATTCGTCTTATTAAAATTTTTATGTAAAATATTATTTTTTTTGTGTGGATTACTTATTTAATAAATAGTCTACATGAATGATTTAAATTTGACTATATTTATACAATTTTTTTGAATAAGATGAGTGGTTAAAGTTGAAGTCAAATAAATCAAACGAATTATAAATTGAAACGGAAGAAGTACTATTTATACTCCAAGAAAAAAGGGGAAGTGTGGACTGCATCAAAGACGTGCTGTGGCGTTTTTCTCTGACAAGTCAACAAAGGCGATGCAAGTGGAGTAGTCGGCAACAGTCCAAGTCCGTCCAACCAACTGCAGAGAGAACACAGAGAGACTTTTGGTCTTCGATCGACGACGGCTCTCGTATTATATATAGGAGTACGTATATCTAAACGACGAAGAAGATATTATTGATAGCAGGGCTAGGAGATGACAAAAGAATTTGGAATTTTGATACTATAGCACTTTCGTTTGTATGTGGTAATTATTATCCAATCATGGAGATAGATAAATTATATAATTAGTTATAGTTTTTATCTATATTTAATACTATATGCATGCATTCAAAGATTCAATAAAGATTTGATATAACAGGAAATTTGAAATTTTGAAGGGAACTAAACAGGGCCGCAGGGTAGTCAAGAGAATAGATGCTGCAATATAATACAGACAACGACACAGCCAGTGTCGTTACAACAATAGAGCCAGCACACATTAATTTAGAAATACACGTTAGCAAGATAACATATAAAATCATCTGTGTCCAGCTATTTATAATTTTTAAAATCACGATCTAATTAATATTCCAGAAATGTATTTTGAGATTAGGGAAGTAGCTAGCAGGAATGGTTGAGGCACCGGAGTGAAGAGATGAATATGGATATACAGAGGGAGAGACGGAGAGGAGGAAGTCTCGATGAGTTCATATAGCAGAAATCGAGCACCGTATTAAGATCTTGTTTGAATGTTATTGTATTCATGGCAATACACATTTTGTTAGAAAAGATCATGGGATATAATTTAGTTCTAAGCTAGTTTCATCAAAATTGACTCCAGTACAACACATGAATTGATGCGAATTTGATTACATATAATATAAATAAGACCTAAGTGGGTTGCCCTCCAAAAATCGTAGAACCAAATTGCACAGTTGAAACAGCCTAACCACAACAACAACTACAACGATATCACATTAACTAACACGCTGGCCTGGCTTGGCCTGGCATAGCTGGATTGGACGACGCCACGAACTGCGCACCTACCTCTGCCTCTGCGCCTCCCAAATGAATTAAACAACGCAGGACAATCAGACAGCGTGACTTACTGTATATCCCAATAATTAAAAAAAATACTACAGTAGTAGTACTTGTGTAGTACTTTCTCCATCTCAAATTGTAAGTCATTCTAAAAATCTTAAAGAGTCAAAGCATCTCAAGTTTGACCAAGAATTATAGACAAAACTATAAAGATTTATAACATCAAATAGGTATACTATGAAAATATAATTGATAATGAATTTAATAATATTTATTTAACATCATAAATATTATTATATTGTTATATAAGTTTGGTTAAACTTGAAAAACTTTGATTCTCTAAGATTTTTGGAATGACGTATAATAAGCACGGCGCAAATCGTCCGTCTTGCCTAACCACGCGGCGTCCGCGTCTCCCGGCGGTCCACACCACACCTGCCGGGATGCCGATCCGTGTCCTCACGGGCCGCACCGCACGTCGCGCTCCGCGGCCGGTGGCACGCGGGGGACGACGCCTTTACACGCGCGACGCCGGCGCCGGCGCCCGCGGCGGGCAAGTCGCAGGACTGCTTGGCTGGCTGGAGCCGAGGTCCGAGGAGGAGGCAGCCACACCATGATGGCATGATCCCATTACCAACGCCTGATGAATACCCTGATGACATGATTGATTGGCCTGTACAGTGCTCCTGGGCCGTTCCACGACAAGTCGTCGTCGTCGTCGTCGTGGCGCTCGCTGCACTCTCCCATACTACTCCAAGTCAAAGCTCTCGTGCCGCCGCTACCGCAAGACCCATCGCGTCGTCGGAATCTCTATCTATCGGGTCGCTCAACCACACCACGCATGCGTTTCTGACGACGGGGCACAATCTTTACCCTTTTCTTTTTTCCCCCTCCCCACAAGGAATTTCTGTGTACCTGGTGACCTGGTGTGTGGTCGGTCTAGAACGTCCGAGCGTTCTTTTGTCTCAGACCAATCATGAGCAATTCATTCATTCGAGCAAACCAGGCTGTGCTGTAAAAAAAAAAAGCCTTTTACAGTACACCTACTCGCGATCAAAATTTCAATTTTTCACACCGTTTGGGTACAAATAAAAATAAACAAGGTAGTTGTAGTTGTTAGCCCACGATGAGAACGTGGGCCCCCACGATCCGACGGTTAGGCGCCGGCAGGGCTCGGCTCCAGCTACCGCAGCAGCGGCCACAGACCCGCTGCCAGTACATGGCAAGATATACTGTTTTGGCCATCAAGAAATAGGGCACGGACGCACGGTGTAGCAGACTAACAACAAGCGGACAGCTGGCTTATACAGGAGGACATGACACAACAAGTGGACAGCTTATACTACTGCTAGGCCGTTCTAAATTATAAGACGTATATTGGTTTTATTGGATTATAATTGTTTTTACTATTCATCTAGTAACACTATATACTCTCTAAGTGCATGTAAAAAACTACGTATTTTGAAAGAAAAAGCCAAACATATACAATTTAGAATGGAAGGAGTGTTTTTAGGCGTAGGCACAAAAAACAAGTTACAAATAAATAATGCAAGTCCTCTTTTGATGTGTGCTCGAGCTTCCACCAGTCGACCTCCCCCTTTTGACTCTTGGGTCTCACAAACCTTTGTTGGAATGCTCGAATCGCCCACATCGTCAAGTCTTGTTTTCATCTTTTTGGAGGTCCCTCTCCCCAACATCAGCCTTCGAGAGAAACCCTTGTTTCAGTTTCCTTATGAGCAGCGCGATTCACATCATGTCTTTCTTGTTCTTTTGTGTAGTGATGGATGTTGTTGGAATCATTCGCAAGCTCAGAAGACCATTGTAGCGTCATCAGCCTATGTTTTTTAAGGGGGGTGAGGTGTAATGGGTTCAAAGTTGTGCATTTCATCATCCAATGTACTCAGCAAAGATGGCATACAGTTCCCATTCTTGAATGTTTGGAAGTCAAAGTTGCTTGACCATGGTCTATGCGAGAAGCTCAACAATTATGACGTACTAAGTTTTAGGATCCTCTTGTCAGTTGCTCAAAGATTATTTCCTCAGCGAGTCTTGGTGATGGTCCTTTAGTTGTGATTGTATGTACTCCTCTAGTTTTGTGTTTTTCCAATTTCCTCTAGCTAGTAAAATAGACACTTGCCATGTTTTGGCCTTTTTCTTTACACCATCTAAAAACTATCAAACATGCTTGTATAAAAAGATTTGTGTCTATGGTCTTTAACATTCTCAACAGTGTTGTGGTCTTATTAGGTGAAGACATTATAACCCTAATAATCTCAATTATGGTAAGGGTAAGAGATTTTTGGAGTTAGGGTTCACCTATAAATTAACTAATAATCTTAATTATAGTAAGGGTAAGTGACCTTGGGAGTTAGGGTTCACCGTTCCTCTACTACAGAGAGGGATGAACAAGGTGGTCATCGGATTGTTTCAGGATATATATGGTTTATAGTGACTAGCCCAAGTGGTATATGATGGTCGCAAATATGAATGCAACAACATCTACCACTACAAAATGGTCGAATGGGTACATTAAGGTCACATCGTCCAAGATGTAAGAGAAATGAGAGGACTAACCACGGGCAAGGGGAAGGAAAGTCGGAGGTGTAGAAAGAGGGATGAAAAGGGGAAGGAAACTCGGAGGTGTAGAAAGAGGGATGAAGGAATGTTAGACGAACTAGTCACATCGTACGGCAAGATATTTGGATTTTGACAGTGAAACAATGATGAATTAGTAGTGAGAGCTTGAAGATAGGTCAGGGGACTAAATTTTTCAAGCGGGCAGTTGGATTCCAATCCGACATGGAAAAGGTTCTAAAAGGTCGATATTCTGTGTGTGTGTGTGTGTGTTTTTTAAAAATATACATACTGAGAATGTCGCCACCAATAGGTAGACAGATCACAGATGGACCCTATAAAGCACAATTTTCTTTTTTTTTAAAGAAGAGATCTAGTAATTGTCCTAGAGTTTTTTTTTTTTTGCTGTCTTTGAATTGTTCAGTTAATTTTGAACACCGTACGTGCAAAAGCATCACTAGGACACCAAAGTACTAAACGGAATTTTAGATTCTTAAACCTGATTCTTTTTTTTTAAAGAACAAAATGACTGCTACAGGTGTAAGGAAATCCCCTATTAGCTGTATTCTGAAGAATCAAGATCCAAATTGTCAATTAGGCAGGCTGTTGGTCCTAATAACCTCCAGCTCCATGATAAGGGTGTGAAAGAGACATAACACAGCTGCACGGCTGAAGCTCGTCATCACTCGATCCACACTCCTTTCTCCCTCAATCAGCTCCCTCCATAAATACACTACACTACACCAGCATGTGTGTATAAACAAAGCTAGCTCATAATCCCCACACAGACACACCCAACCAACAGACACCAACCAACGCCCATCGATCCCCGGCGCCGGGCGGCCGGACATCCTCCTGCTCCTCCCTCCCCCTCCACCACCACCACCATGGTGTTCGACGGGAGCGCGAGCAGCTCGCCGGCGACAGCAGCGCCATCGGGGAACCCACTGGGCGTGATCCTGACGCGCGGGTTCGCGCGGCAGGTGCTCCTGGGGCGATGGTTCACGGTGTTCGCGAGCCTGCTAATCATGGCGGCGTCCGGCGCGACGTACATCTTCGGGAGCTACTCGGGCACGCTCAAGTCATCTCTCGGGTACGACCAGCGCACGCTGAACACCGTCTCCTTCTTCAAGGACCTGGGCGCGAACCTGGGCGTATTCTCGGGTCTCATCAACGAGGTCACCCCGCCATGGGTGGTGCTCGCCATGGGCGCCGGCATGAACCTGTTCGGCTACCTGATGGTGTACCTAGCCGTGTCGGGGCGCACGTCGGCACCGCCGCTGTGGCTGATGTGCCTCTACTTCTTCGTGGGCGCCAACTCGCAGTCCTTCGCCAACACGGGCGGGCTGGTGACGTGCGTCAAGAACTTCCCGGAGAGCCGTGGCGTGGTGCTCGGCATCCTCAAGGGCTTCGTCGGCCTCAGTGGCGCCGTGTACACGCAGCTTTACCTTGCTCTCTACGGCGGCGACGACGCTGAGTCGCTCATCCTCCTCATCGCTTGGCTCCCTGCCGCCGTCTCCGTCGTCTTCGTCCACACCATCCGCTACATGCCGTACCCTCGCCGCCGCCGTGGCGGAGGAGGGAACGAGACCAGCTCTGACCCCTTCTTCTGCTTCCTCTACCTCTCCGTCGCGCTGGCCTGCTTCCTCCTCGTCATGATCGTGGTGCAGAAGCAGGTCCCTTTCTCCCGTGACGCTTACGGCCTCGCTGCCACGCCGCTGCTCATCCTCCTCCTCATGCCCCTCGGCGTCGTCGTCAAGCAAGAGTACAAGATCTTCCGCGAACGCCAGCTCGACGCCGCCCTCCTCGCCTCCGACCCGCCTCCAACCATCACCGTCGACGCCGGCGCCGGTGCTCGTGCTCCACCATCATCATCCAGCGTCGGCCTCCAGATGTCAGCCGCCGACGACACCACCAAGAAAACAGAGCAGCAGCATCCGGCGTCGCCGAGCACATCGTCATCGTCGTCGTGCGTGGGATCATTCGGCAAGTGCGTGCGGACCATGTTGAATCCACCACCACGCGGCGAGGACTACACGATCCTCCAAGCACTAGTGAGCGTGGACATGCTAGTACTATTCATAGCAACAATCTGCGGCGTAGGGGGGACACTAACAGCGATCGACAACATGGGTCAGATCGGCGAGTCACTAGGCTACCCATCAAAGAGCATCAACACGTTCGTCTCCCTAATCAGCATCTGGAACTACGCGGGGCGCGTCACCGCCGGGTACGCCTCGGAAGCTGTCCTAGTCCGGTACCGCGTGCCGCGGCCGGTGCTGCTGACGGTGGTTCTCCTGCTGGCGTGCGCCGGGCACGTGCTCATCGCGCTCGGCGTGCACCAGTCGCTCTACGCCGCGTCGGTCATCATTGGATTCTGCTTCGGCGCGCAGTGGCCGCTGGTTTTCGCCATTATTTCTGAGGTGTTTGGACTCAAGTACTACTCCACGCTCTACAACTTCGGCGGCATGGCGAGTCCTGTTGGGTCCTACATCCTCAACGTGCGCGTCGCTGGAAGGCTCTATGACGCGGCGGCGGCGCGGCAGCACAACTCCGGCGGCGCCGTTGCCGGCGGCGGGAAGCATGAGAAGCTGTGTCTTGGGGTCGAGTGCTATAAGCGGTCGTTTCTGATCGTCACGGCGGCTACGGTGGTGGGGGCGTTGGTTTCGCTGGTGCTTGTGTGGCGGACGTGGAGATTCTACAGGGGCGATATCTACGCGAGGTTCCGGGACGGCGGCGGCGCTGAAGGGCCGGGGCAGGACGGGCGCTTGCCGGTGGACCGGCGGCCGGAGGAGGAGGAGGCGGCCAACGGCAGGAAGGCGTGAGCAGGAGGAGGTGACGTGGCCAGCTCGGATGTGTTGACTTGGTCAGTGCCGATGCGGTGGCTTTGATTCCACTGTCTGGCAGTGGCGGGTTTGACTCGCGGCGGACTCCGTTTTCCACGGGCTATGGGTGCTGACGTGGAAGCTAGTAGTAGGACCTCCGGGGTGGGGTGGGGTGGGGTGAGGTGAGGTGACGAAAGTGCACGCCAGTAGCGTGACCAGTGCGTAGCTGCGTACTGTACGCTACTGTCGTGATGTACAAAAGTACAAAAGCAATACAAGAAAATTATGAGGCGGGATGGCCACCACACCAACCCTTGGCCCCTTGGAAGAAGAATGACGAGTGGGGTGGGTCTGCATCTAAATGTGAATATACTGTACGTATTTTTGTTTGCATTCGCATTCACCTGTGATGACTTGATGAAAGATGATGATGGGAACATAATATATATATATATATATATATATAAAAAGAAAAGAGAACTTGTTGTCATTTTGCACCGTCGGTCCAGTCCAAAATCCAATCCATGACTGCCTGCCGAGTGCCCATGAGTCCGGTGCAGGTGTGAACACGGATGGCGCCGCAGTCCCCCGTCGACAGCGCCAGCAGGGTATGCGGACGCGGCTTCCTGTTCCTGTGCTGGGGGATGGATGGATCAGGCGCCGTCTCGCCGATGAGGAGGGAACGGGAAGCGCATCGTCGGCGCACGCCCTCCTGCACTGCATTGTTTGGCCTGCCGCCTGCGTGATCCACCTCCAGATTGATCTCACTCGCGTCCTTCTCAAGCCATCGACTCGACTCTTCGTCGCGCTGCCCGGAGTGCTGGCTGGACCACTCTAAGTACTCTAGTACCGGTATGGACACGCCACCGCGGACGGACGTATGCTTTCCAAGTCTTCATTTTTAATCTTATATATATCTTAACCATAATGATGATAATAATAATCAGTAGTATATGGGGTACGACACGGATAATAACGCAGCTAGGTAGGCACATGCGAGCGCGCCCAACCATGTTGCATCGCATCGCGCTCTGCACACGCCTCCTACACTGTGCATGTGCTGTACTACCTGCCAGAGATGTATGCAATGTGTGTGTGTATATATATATATATATATATATATATATATATATGGTGTTTGGATCCCTTGGTAAATTGGTAAAAGAGCAAATTTATCATTTGTAATAAATTTTTACTCTTTTTTTATTTTACTAATTTGTCAAAGGAATCTAAACACCTCATAGTAGACGCCATGCGAGGACGGACACCAACAATACGAAGAAGGAACGAACACGAGCTTGGATTCGTCAAAGCGCTACTACTACAGATTCCTTCCTCCACTCCATGTGGGCATGGATTTTTGGGGAGGGGACCAAAGGGTAGGCCAGCTCGCGTGCACGTCCCAGTCCAGGTCCAGCCTAGTACCAGCGGCTTTGAATGCGCCATGTGCATTCATCGCACACAGGATCACAACCCTTCTGCTGGTCCACCAAACCCCCCATCGCATCGCAACATTGCGTTTTCCATTTCATTCATTTCTTCATTCATGGGCGGGCCGCGGTGATGATTGAGTAGAGTGAGCTAGTGGTGACCACATCAAAATACAGCACACCACACGCCGCCGCACACACGGACAGGGGCGCCTGTGCGACGGACGACCTGTCGGCCTCGTTACGGATACGGGGTCTATCTCTAGAGAATGGGAGCTGAACGGAACGGCGGCCTGCATCGCCCTCTCTGCTTGGCAACGTCAGAGCCTTGTGGGCCGACCTGGGAACGGCAGGAGATGAACGGTGTTTGCTCTGGGCTGAATTCTCACTCAAAAAACAGAGGATTAAACCCAACACATGTTATACTTGATGTTTTATCACCAAAAAAAAAAAGGAATTGCACCAAATTGACAAGCAAGCTATGATCAGTCCAAAGCATCCTCGTTACAATATGTCAACTACGCTTTTGGGCCCAACACAACACAAGTTTCTTGGTTATCTATCTGGAAGCTATATTCCAATATATAGCTTCGACGGAAAGAAATGATTTGGAGATGGTGAAAGAAATTGCTTCGACGGCACCCAGTACATTTCCGACAGTCGCGGTAAAACAGAAATTGCACGATGCCCCCCTTTCGGCCAAATTTCTCTCTTCAGCCATTTGTTACTCTTTTTAAACTCCTGGTAAATTTCGAGTATCTAACACCAAACATATGGGCTTCATAAAAAATAACATTCAATCCAGTTTTCCTCTTGAAATTTGACGCTACACGTAAGAATTGCTTCTATAGTTCTATGACACCCAGTACAGTTTGGCAGGCTCATCTCATCTGTTCCTTGAACTTGTGGTTGGTGAAGGGTGACCGCAAATCCTCATGCAGAACCCACCTAATAAACTAAACTATAAACCAGTCTGCTGCCTACCGGTTTTATTCTGCAGTGGAGAACATGGCAAATTGGTGCCCGACGATATGGGTGGTGTCAAGCACGGCACGAGACATGCAATCTTCATGAAACTGCACATCCCAAGATCTCGTTACCAATACGGTTTCAGAAAACGAAACTGCAGAAGCAGAACGCACAGCTCAGGTTGGGAACACCACAATCCAGAACGCAAGGCTCAGCTAATGTTTCAATAGAAAATGATCTCGCCCAGTCCATATTCTAGATTCGAGGTGAACACACAATTAGATATGCGACAATGAAAAGGAACGGCAAATAGTGCATGATGATTTTTTTAGACGAAGGAAGCTTTAGTAATAAAAAACTGATACAGGTCGGCATGTAGTAGGACATGCTAAATTTGTGGGTTTAATTTAATCCCAAAAACATGCAAGTGCAGTTGTACTGATGTTCCTAGAAATGTCAAACAGAACCACACACATGTGCAGGTTATGGAGTACTTACGAACAAAGCAGTATAAGCAATACTTGTATCCACTTACAAACAAAGCCAGGTGCTGCTCATCCATGATCCACGCTAACTCAAAAGCCTGACGGGGATTTCTCAGAAATCTTATGCACCAGATTCTGTTCCAATCACTGACATTCCAGAAAAACTTTGGAACCTGCCCTGCCCTACTGATGAAAGAACGCTTATGGAGTTATCGTCTTCTAACATCCCTAGAAAAGAACAAGCACTCAATCTTATATCAAACATACACAGAATGACACACTGAACTTGACTTAAAAAATTTAATCAACGATCCCAGCAAGCAGAGGTAAATTGCAGAAATTGATCATGGCATATAGCATATGGAGGATTGAGTCAAGAAGATAGACAAGCGGAATCCAGTCACCTTTTAAAATTTGACGCTATATATATATGTCAGAATTGTTGCTTCTACAGGATCCAATACATCCTCGACAGGGTCATCTCATCTGGTTCTTAAACTTCTGGTTGGTGAATGGTGACCACGAATCCTCATGCAGAACCCAATTAGACTGAATTATAGATTGGGCTGCTGCCTACTGGTTTTATTCTGCAGTCTACATGCAATCTTTTATACTGAAACTGCACATACGACCAATACGGTTTCAGAAACCAAAACTGCAGATTGTACAGCGCAGGTCCCTAAGTCACGAAATTGTTCAGTACATATCCTTGGGTTCTCGCCACGGGAGCCCACGGTGAAGACTTGTGCTCTCAGCTAATGCTTCAATATTTTAGATTCAAGGTGAACACACAAGCAGATATGCAACTTACGAGCGAGCAGTAGGAGTCCTACTGGAAGCGTGGCGATTAGGAATTTCTCAGAAATCTTGTGCACAGATTCTGTTCCCATCAATGACATTCCAGATTCTGTTCCAAGCACCTTCGGAACCTGCCCCAACGAAGAACACAGGAACACTTATGGGTTCATGGCATCCCTATAAAAGAACTGAGGATGTGTTTGCTTGGGAGCCTTCCAGTCAACCTGCTGTCCAGGAAGCGGTCGTGGCCCCAGGCAGTGGAAATGTGACGGCTGGGGTTGCAGCTCCTGCCAGGCAAAGGTTGCCTTGGGGCCAACCAAACAGACCCAATCTCATACCAAGCATACACAGAATGACACACTTAAAGGAGAAAAATCAGAGACAAAAATTCAACCATCTCAGCAAGCAGAGGTAAATTCAACCATCGAGTCAATAAGATAGATGAGGGCAAATAAAAACATAGATGTAGGGATTTACTAGTAGTTAACTTGGACTCCATCATGTATCCTCCACATTCTTGCAGACGCATCAGCATTCAGTAGATGTTATAAGAATTTCCTAGTCTAAGCAACAGCCAGTAATCAATAAAAGCAAAACCCTTCCTAACTCAGAAATATATAGTTCACAGACAGCCAATCACTGACTAGTAACTCAAAAGGACTAAGAAAAAATAGATCAGAGTATAAGATGATTGGAATTCTGGAAACATCACATAGCATTTAAAACATGACTTGAAACAGGTCATTAAAATTTTGTGCCTTTCCCGCCATTTTTCTTTTTTGGTGATTCCAACACTTACAAGCATGTCTCAACTTTTAATTGGCCTTGAGTGTTTTTTCTTGCGGTAGTACAAGTGGTTTGTAGTATTAAATAGATAAGACGTCTCAAGAAACAGGATAAGGAATGAAACAATATGTCAGCTGCATAATGCAGCACCATATATAGGAGAAAACATTGTCAGCATACCTAGACAGTTCCAAGTAAGTCACAGGCAGATAGCCTATTTCATAAGCAAATACAAAAGCATGTGCATGCTATAGCGACTGCAGAAACACAGCTTAAGCTACAGGGTTTGCCTTGCCCACCTCCGTGATATCTGTCCTGAGCAATCAATGGCCACTGCACGCTCGCCTGCCCTGGCAAAATCCTTAGTGCTTATCTCACAAGCCCACCCCGCGTTTCTCTTCATACTTTGGCACTGATAAGAAGTCCGAGAAGCAAGGAACATAAGGAGGAAACTGCGAGGATTCCTGAAATGTGCCGACAAGCCGCATTTGCTTGCTATTCAAGCCATATGACATCAGCACGAGCAGCTTCCGATGTACAATGAAAATGAAATTGCTGTTGTCTGGATGAATGGCAACCACATTGTAACCAAGAAAACCTGTTCTTCCAAACAGACGTGAACAGCTTACACTGTGCTTAAGGGCCCATTTTTGTGTATCATAGTCCTCAAGAACCCAGATTGACAGTAGATTAGAATAATCATTGGAGTCACTTCTATAAACACGACTGGACAGTTCAGATGGGACATCATTTGGCCAATGTTCTTCATTGATGCAATATAGACATCCTTGGGATTGACCAATGAAAAGCGGAGAGCAGCCATGAACTCGCCCACCGACAGAAGATGGCGCTCGGATGATCCTTTTTGTCTTCCCTTCCACATCCACCTCAAATATCTTATTATTAGTCATGATCAAATACAGCATGCTGTTGAAAATGGCAGGACAAGGGGTGCTCCCCTGATCTGAAACCCCGCATCCCGTCTTCCTAGCCGCCTTACTTCTTCATCCCAGTCAATCTGGGTGTGCCTCCACACCCCTGTTTCTGAGGAGTAGGATTGAACTGTTGCCAGGCACCCCGCCTGCGCGCTGATGATGACCAAATGGAAGTAGGGGAGACAGCTGGATCGAACACGAAACAGGTGTGGTTCAATCGAATAGGCCTATCAGCCAGCGTATGCTCGCTAGGCACAGCCGCCCACTGCTCTGTGGCGGGGTTGAATACAATATAGCCGAGCTCGCGAAGCAATGTGCTGTGCCTAAAGAGGAGGAGCCCATTGCAGGACGCCCTGAGCCAGATGTTGTGAATGCCAGGCAGCTTCTTGAGGAAGTGGAAGGAAGGGTCGACGGCAGACGCGGATCCCCCGGACAGATTGATGAAAGATCCCAACTCCCCCACGCAGGAAGGGAAAAACCCATGGAGGGTTTGGGGGAGCTTCTTGTGGTGGAGGGGATCCGCGATGAGGTCGCGCCAGCCTTTGGAGACGCATTTGGATCGGTGGAGCTCCTTGACGGGGAGACGGGAGAGGATCTCCACCAGGGGTCGTCGGGGAGGCCAGCCACCGCGGTCTTCTTCGGGCGCTCCATGCCGCTGCGAATGGAGAGGCAAACAGGGGGTGAGAGGGCCGCGAGGCGACGAGCGAGCGCGCCGCTGGATTGGAGGTGGAGGGGAGCGTACCGGCACCAGGCGCCGGAGAAGGTGGGGAGTCTTCGAAGGCAAACGGACCTACTCTGCACGGCTCAGCCTTATCTCCCCGCCACTGCTAGGAACGGGCCGTGCGGCTCGGCGTCGAGCCGAGGCAGAGCGCGCGGCCCGACGTCGGAGACGGGAGCGGCCGGCACAGAGTTTCCTACTTGCCTCCGTCGAGCAAGGTGGCGGCGCGAGAGCTGGAGCTGGATAAGAACGGACGAGAGCGCAAGAGAGACAAAACAACCTGTGCTAGGGGCATTGTGGTCTATTTCCCTTCGTTGTTGGTAGTGTCCAACCCTAGTGCTCTGCTAAGGACACTTTATCTAAACGAGAGAGGACATATGAGGAACAGTGGCGTTGCTAGTCGCCCGTGTCCAAAGCACAACCAGCAGCTCAGCAGCAACACATAGGTATATCAGAACCTTTTTAAGGGTTTTTCATCGCTCCATGGTGGCGTCGTCCATGTAAGTAGCGAGTCTATAGATGAGTGGTTTCAGCATCCTCGTAACATGTCAGAGAAGCTCGCAGAAGAGTCGACCACTTCAACTGATAAAAGCGACAAACATCTATCCGAGAACGCACTACAAAGCAGAAGCCTACAAGGATAGATGTTTGGTTGAGCGCCACAACTCGCCACGCCTCGGTCTGGCCAAACACAAATGTTAGTATGTGTGTTTGGTTGAGCATTAAATAGAGGCAGCCACGGAAATCGATACCGGCTAAAGGTGAGAATCTTGCCACATAGTATGCACAGAGTGTGGCGGACGTTTTCGGCGCCACGGAGTGTGGCGGGCACAACACCAGTGTGGCTGACAATGGTCTACAACCAAACACGCCCTACATCTTTATGGACGAAAAGCCTGGACACCAAACAACGATGTAGAAAGAAAAGTGACACAACTTTGTGGACCAAACCTAGGCACCTATGACTTGTAGTTTGCATTGCAAGTTTTAGGGCAACACCAACGCAAGTGAACAATAGTGTTAGTCCTAGTCCCAGAAAAAGTCATCTTCCACGGAGGTTGAAGCAGCAAGTTGTGCAATCCAAGCTATGTCTTGTCACTACACATTTTCTAGCTTTTGCAAGGGAAAATTTGGTATCAATCAATGCATGTTGGAGAGGGAATGTGGTCGGTAGTCAGTGGTCCCAATCAAACAACCAGCCATCGCATGCTACGATGCGTCTCCACTGTTGCTTTGCTCTTTTGTCGGATGGAGTCGTGGGTGCTTTTGCGAAGCCACTGCTCTACTTGACATGGAGATTGAGCCTACGTGGAAGCATTGTGGAAGCCCTTAGAATCCTAATCATCTACATGGTTTATTACTTTATTCTGAGACATATTTCTATTAGCCTGCATTGGGAAAACCCTTAAAGAAGATCAACGCCTTGTCAGAAAAAGTTGCAGCTTCAGCTGAAAAGGAGACGGAAGACGAAAATGACTGAAGATACACTGAAAAAATGTTTTCTTGAAAATGACCTTTGAGACAAGAGAGAATAGCAAAATTAGAAGGTAGTAGGAAACTGCAGCCAATGTTGTAAAAACTATAGCCCCAGCCTATACAAGTGTAGGTGAAAGCACGTCTTTTAAGATGAAGCTAACGTTGATACTGTCCGTGTTGGTTTTGCTCTCAACTAGTTGCACTGCAGTAGTCCTAGCGTCGCCGCCCCCGCTCCCCCCCATCCACCACTACTGGTCCCTTTCATGTTCTGTATATTGTTCCAAAAAATATGAAAATAATTGTAGTTGCTTGACTCTTGGGCAAGAATATCTCGGTTTCATGTTTCAAACTCTATAACTAACTTGATGTATTATATTCGTATGACACTTATGTTATGTTGTGGTTTGTAATATGACTTATGTATTCCGCTACTTTGATGTAAATTAAGTTATTGTATAGCAATGTCTGTAACGAGGAAATCATGTTCGGAAAGAGGTGGATGACTCATTTAAATACGACGACACCTGACGAATCAATTAAGACTTGGATTATTTGTTGGGATTAAAGTTGGATGTACGTTAATTCTAGTAAGTAGGCCCCGCTCTTAAGAGGTTCTGTCACAGTTCCCCTCCCTTCCCCTACGACATCTCTATGGAGGTTAAAGGGAGCAAGAATCCATAGTTTTTTAACAAGTTTTCTCTAGTAGACTACTCATTAGGTTTAGTATCTCTCCATGCCAAATTGTTGGTACTAGAGTTTTATTAGGGAGATTTTTTTAGGTGAGTCTAGAAAGAAGAAGTTTTACAATTCCGCTTTTATGAGTGTCGGCCGTCGTTCGTTGGGCATTTGTTCTCAAGTCATTTGTCGAGTATTTGCTTGTGCGGTTATCTACACCACAAAGCGTCTAACAAGTTAGATTTAATACAAAGTGTTTGTGATGTGTTGATGTACCCAACTATCATATATAATATATTTCTTCTTTCGTTGTAAAAAACGAGGATGCTTAAAGAAAGTTATCGCTTAAATACCAAAAACAAATATATGAGGTATGTTCGACACACTGTTAGGGCTATTTGTAGGCAAAGGGAGGACACATCTAGAGATGGAAACTCCTCCCTAAATAACTGAATTGGTATTCAAATAATATCTACATTAAATATTCACACTAGTACTTCCTCCAATTATCCAACATATAAGAGCATCTCCAAGAGATTAGCCAAATCGTTTTCTAAATGTAAATTTGGCTATTGTGAAAGGAAAAGATGTCTCCAACAGACTCTGTAAATGACTCTCTAAATTTAGAAGATCTCCATTCCACCTCATTCGCTCTTTATCTTTGGTTAGCCTATCTCACTAGCCATTTAGACTCTTCATTTTACAGAGTATGTTGGAGTAATCTAGTATTATCTATTTTAGAGAGTAACTAAATCACTAAATTTGGCTAGTATGTTTACAGAGTCTCTTAGAGATACTCTAAGTGACGTTTCATTTAAACACAGACATACATGGTCTTCAAAAAGCAACTTTGACCCCCCGTTTGGTTACAAAATATTTTCTAAACATAGCAGAAAGTGGTCTTTAATTTATTGTGATGAAGCTACAATTTAAATAAAATGTATTCCTAGCATTTTTAAACATATAAACCCAACACACAAAAAGTAATTCGCAACCAAAGTTCCGAATGCATATATGCTCTTGACTGAAAATAACTTCTGTAACATAAGCTAAGAAATAGATCCTGTTATATAATATGATTGCTATTTCAAACATATATATGGCATATATAGCGCAAAACATCATAAGTTGGGAAACTACATTCACTGCGATCACTAGATAACTGGCACTATGCACGTATGAAGCAGGCTAACACATGCATGCCTGAAGTCTGAACTAGTACATGTACGGCGGTGCCTCTCTCTTGCAGGAATAGAGGTGGATTTGCAGCGGACGACACTGCTAGCTAATTGGACGATAAGTCCATGAAACAGGGAACATCAGGCCATAAGTATTTGCTGCTAGTCTAAAATATAGAAAGCACAGAGGCCAGGATTACTCTCAAAAGTTCGATTTTACAAATTGAATGTAGGTGCACATTATTCTTTGTATTTTTTTTACTAAGCGAAGTGCTTAATATTTCATTGAGTTTTGAAATCAACTTTTGGTCAATGGCATTCTAAATTTGTCGTTTCCTTGAACAACTATTGTAGAATCAGTTTTGCTGCTGGATATGACAAATTTCTTAGTCCAATTGCACTTGTACAAACCACAAAATATAGATAATTTGCAGCTAGCTCTCATGATATATTCTGGTTGTTTGTGATCTTCTGTTATCGTAACAATGTAATGTACTTCCTATATCCCAGAGTAAATCAACTCTTGGAGTCACCTCTGTCAAAGTATATTGAGTTTGACCAATTTTATAGGAGAAGATTGTAAGAACATATATGACACCAAATAACTAAATTATGAAAATATATTTCATTGTGTATCTAGTGATACTAATTGAGTCTCATAAATATTCATGCTATTTTTATTTTTATAATTAACTTAAAATAATTAGAATCAGCAACTCTACAAGTTGTTATATTTTTGGATGGAGAAAGTAGCACTTAGCTAGTCCCTATTTGGATGAGCTGGGGCTAAGAATTAGCTAGCTAACAATTAGACGTATGCATCCCAACAAACCTTAAGTTATGTGACAATATAGTCATCACCTTAAATCTAGCAAATTAAAACAACTTATATTTAGAATTTTAAGCATCTTCATGTCTAATAATTAATTTAATCCAAAAAAACATACTAAATTTGTGATGACAAATATTTGCATGTGTGAACTATTACTACTCACAACAATAGCAACCACAAACAAGACTAATTAGCATACTAATCATCAGTGGCGGATCCAGGATGAGATTAAGAGAGGAGCTAAGTAATGGATCGGAAATGATGATTGACAATGAAGATTTAATGATGATTTGACTAACGCTCAGTATTTAAGCTAATGTTATGATTGATAATAAAGATTTAATGTTAAAATTTATGAAGATTTAATGGACAATTTAGGCTCATAGGGGGTGTAGGTCCGCTAGTGCTAATCATAGTACTGAATTTAACGAATATAATAAAAATATATATAGTTGTATGCTCAAGGCACCGGTGTACATGCATACTAGCTAGTCAATATTGTACATTGCTCAAAGTCATGAACCACAACCGATACTGGATGATGTACGCACGCAGTACAACCCCACGAATGATCACCATAGGAAGAAATTCGATACTGGTCACTGGGAATTGTCGATCGGCAGCAAGCAGTCACGTGTAGACGCCCTCAAAAAACTTATCGTCCGGCACACCCGAGCAGAGACAGCCGTGGTTCTGGACCTGCTCTTCTAATCTGCCTCTGTACGTGCAGAATTACTCCTTAGTGGTCTTCTATCAGTCTATCACCTACTCTCTGTCCTTAAATAAGTATCTTTTTCACTTCCTCAGAAATAATTTGGATTAATTTTATATAAAAAACTATTAATATTTAGGGAAAATTGGCCCATGGACATTCAAAGTGACAACCCTTTGCTGCTGGATATTGAAAATGGAGCGATTTGCCGAATGACACTCTAGTTCTTGGCAAATTTGTTGGTGAACACATGCCTAATAAAATATTTTTAACAAAATAGATATAAAATCATATAAGTAACCAAAAATTATACTATAAAATTTATTATGCTATACATGATGAGAACTATATAGTAAAAAAAAATTGCACTAAAATGATCATCTTGCCCCCTTCATAAATTGACAAAGTTAACCATAGTTAAATTTTTTTCATATATTTGTAGGACACTAAAAATCTTTAAAAAATCATAGAATGCGTACATCACCAAATTATAACTATGCTAAAAATATTAGCTCAAAATAATAGAGTTTATAATGGTATATTTAGCATCAATGAGTTATAGATTTATCTTTTGTCAAGCTTAATTGATATAAGAAACTTTATTAATTTGAGCTAATATTTTTAGCATAATCATAATTTGGTGATGTACGTATTCTATGACTTTTCAAGATTTTTAGTGTCCTACAAATATATGAAAAAATTAACTATGATTAACTTTGTCTATTTATGAAGAGGGATAAAGTGATCATTTTAGTACAAACCAATATTTTTACTATATAGTTCTCATCATGTAGAGCATAGAAAATTTTAAAGTATAATTTTTGGGCACTTGTCTAATTTTATATCTATTTTGTTAAAATATTTTATTGGGTACTATGTTCACTAGCAAATTTGTCAAGAACCAGAGTGTCCTCCAGCAAATCGCTCCATTTTCAGTGTCCAACAATAAAGTGTGGTCATTTTGAATGTCCGACAGCCAATTTCCCCTAATATTTATGATAAATAATTGATATCATTAGATAGATATTTTGATCTAGTTTTTTAATAAAATTATTTGGAGACACAAATGTTACAGATATTTAATATAAATCTAGTCAAAATTGTGACACGGAAACCAAAACAATATTTATTAAGAGACGGAGGAAGTACCCGGAAACTTTGGAGCAACTTGACACAAACTTTGGAGCAACTTGACACAGAAAGTGGTGCTCTGTATCTCGTATGCGCATGGCAAACACTCGGTCCCAGAGGGTCAAGAATTCGAACGAGCGGAAGCCAACAGGACTAAATGTGGACCTAGATTTATTTAATTTAATTTAATAAAATATCAGCCAAACCCATATTAAATCTAGGGTTTTATAATTAGTGTCATTACAATTCTTAAAGTTTTGAGAAATACCAGTATACCATTCACTTATTCCGAATCTTACCATTATAATTTTTTATTGTTTGAAATATGTCATGGTGTATGTTTGGAGGACCTAGGGTGTGCTTGTTTCCAGCTTTTAAAGTTGGCTTTGATGTCTTTCATAAGTCAACATGCTCCCGGAAACTAAAAGCCCAAAATCATCTTTTGAGGAGCTTCTAACTTTTGGTTTTTGAGAGAAGATCTCAAAGTCAACTTCAAAAGCTCTCAGGAAACTGAAAACAAATAGAGCCTTAGGCTCACCTGCAGGCGTATACAACCTCCTCATTGTATTTGTACTAGTTGAATACCTGTGCGTTGCTACGGGATAATTTTTTTTTATTAAAAAGACATAGATCGCACAATAATTTCAAAAAAGTAGGCATCATTGATTCGAGTAAATGTAGACATGTTACATGTCAACATTCTTGAGATTAAAATCAAACATGTACAACTAATACTCCGGTAGTCATGTAGTGTGTATACATCATCTCCATGTAGAGCCCGATAAATATTTCCCAATACCTATGAATGGTAACAAATATAGCTGTCACTAAATTAATATTTATTATGCAATACAAATGGAATGAAAATGCATTGTATTAGTAAAATTTTATATTATCTCGACTATGGCGTTAAAATCTCCATGTTTTATTATATCTCTACACACCTGTATATTTATGAGAGTTTTGTTAGAATTTTTTATTTTATTTTATAATTTTTGGTGGCTTCCTACGGAATTTAAAAGTCAAAGCAAATTTATTCACAAAAGAAAAACAATAGACAAGAAAAAAATAGGTTGATCCTGAATTCGGCCCATTAAGCAGAGCACAAGACATCAGTCCGGCCCATTCCTAAGGTAGCGCGATCATTTTCGCGAAAACGTGAGGTTTTTTTTGGAAACACAATTGAGAGAGTAGAAGAACTGTGAGTGGATTCAGATGAAGTCTGAGGTCCTTTTTGCAAATTTAACACCCGGTCTCAATCCACTCAACGCACGACTTTCGTCTTCCTCCGCCCACTCGTCTTCCTCGGCCCGACCACGAACACACCACTCCTCTCCTAGTCTCCCTCCACAGCTGCCATGCCACACCTGCTCCGCTGCACCACCGCGCCAAGGTCGCCGCCCAGACCAGATCTACGCGGCTAGGCCTCTCCGCATCCGCGCGACTCATCGTATCGGCGTCCGCGCCCACCATTCCTTCGTCTTCCTCAAACCCTAAACCCACCGAGCTCGTCTCTGTAGTCTCCTAAGCTCCACCGCTCCCATCTCTCACGTGTACCACCGGGCCGAGCTCGCAAAAGGCGGCCAGTTCATTGCGAAAAGACGACTCAGATTCCGAGCGATCCGGCGACCTGGCGTAGTGTCAGCCTCGCCTCTTCCTGCGAGGCCTCAACGTCGGCCATCGCTCTCCGCAGCCGGCATCCGCTCCGGCGGCGAGGAGGCTAGGACGTGAAGCTCCGAACCTGACCGACGAGCTTGGTGTGCAGAGGGAGCTTGGTGTGCAGAGGGCTGTCCCGGCGTCAACCCTAGTGCCCGGCGCCCACCCCCTCCGATCCCAATCGTCGCCAACTGAGATCAGATCCCTTCACGACGACGTGAACCCACCAGGTACAGCTACACCTTTCAAACCCTAACCAAATAAATGCTATTGTGTTTTCGGATCTTATGTACTCCAGATTTTCTAGTGCGCATTTGTAGTGGTAATGGATCATTCGTGGATCTGGGTCTGTCTGTGTGCGATTTTCTAGTGCGTGTTCGTGGATCTGGGTCATGTTTGTGTGCAATTTTGTAATGCTTGTACGTGGATCTGGGCCGGATGTGTAAGGATTTGTGTGTCTGTTCGTGGATATGGGCCATATATGTCTTGATCTGTGTGTCTGCGTTTTTTCATACCAGTTCAGTTAGGTTGTTTTTATCGAAATTGTTAGCTCATTTTCTGTATCAGTCATAATCTGTTTTTTGAAGTCATTCTGTATCTGAATGCGGGATGTAGCCCGTGCATGTGCTTTTGATAGTGCCTCTGTTACTTTATCAAAGTGATGCTTAGTTAAAACTAATTTTCTTTGCTAAAACATGCAATGTCTTTGCTAAAACATGCAATGGTGCTTAGTTACACCATGTTGCTTGACACAGATTCTTTTTGATATGTTAACACATAGTCTTAGTAAAAAATTTAGTATATCCTTTATCCAATTCTGGTACACTAACCCTGATATTTATGGTTTGCTAACACACATGTTGTGTTCAAAGATTCTTGTTGTTAACATAGTCAAAAGCACCTAAAAGCGCCAGCTAGTATTCAGATTAACAAGCATAGGTTATTTTAACCTAATTTTTACTTAATCTTGTATCATATCTAATATTTTGATTGACTTTTCATGTTTGGGTGGCGTGGTCGACAAACTTACCAACGGAGGTGCGGTGTGATTGCTTCAAATGAAAAGATAAGTTTCATTTGCTTATCTGTTACCATATATGCACGAAATCTTTTTATAGAGATGTGATCATTTATGCAATATTGGTATCTGCTCATTCAACACCAGTCATACGTGTTAGGAAGTCACCCTGTGCCTACTTTAAGTGTACATATGAATACATTCCTTTTTTGTATAATTGACCGGTTGGTGGTCTGTATACTGGTGGTCTGTATGCGTTTAGTGTAGCATTTTTTTGTTTTTCTAATGACTCAGTTAGTCATGGTACATGTATTTATTATGATTAATATGTGTGAATACTTTGCCATCATTTTCAGTTATGTAACTAATTGTGTACTGAAACTAAAGATATGCGATGTGTAATTTTCATTAGCACGTACACTGCTTTATATTGGAAATGCTTGTGTAATTAACAAGTTTGCTTTTCAGTGTGAAGGTAGGATAAATAAGCTCCAAGACAAAGAAACCAGACATATCAAAATTACTGAACAAGGTAAAGCATCTCAGTGGGCACCGCAGTTCCTCTCGCATCTGAGCGCCGTGCTCATGCTTTGCCGGCGGCTCCCCCTACCGCCCTCGCCTCCGTCCTCCGCACACCGGCTGGCGACCCTGCGGTACGTATCTACCTCTCCACTCCTGTCTCCGCTGGACCGTCTACGACACCCGGCCCCTGTGGCTTCCCTTGGGCAAAAACATGCAGCCGGCGGGGAGCGGGCAGTCGCATCGCGCCGCTTTGGGAGCGCTCATACCCCATAGCGAAGCGCTACCCGTCCTCTTAGTATTTCAGCGCGCTGAATCTTGCGCTTATTGCCGCTTTTTGGAACCCTGTGTACAGGTGTGCACCGATGTCCCCTCACAGGATCCTCCCGGGTGAGTCTGATGAGGCTGCGGCGGCGGAAGAGAGTGACTTTTCGGGGAATGAGGTGAAGCATTTGCGCTCTTAGTGTTTGTGTTGCTTAAGCTACTGGTTTGCAGACTCTTTTGTTCAGTATTTTGTTTTTTGAGTATTTGAGGTTAATGTGAGCTAAATTTCGTTTTGTTTGCAACATGTTTGCAGGTAGCTTAACGTTAGCTACTGGCCTTGTTTGGATGCTCATGTATTCATCTCAATCCATGCATGCTGGGGTGGGTTGGTACCACAACACAAAAAGCATAATTCAAGTGCTTTATTTGCAGCAATGAAAGCTCTGATCTTGAAAGATATAGCATCAGTCAAGGTACTCTTATTGAATGTTTCCCGTCCGCTTAGTGTTTCAGCGCGCTGAAGCTTGCGCTTATTGCTGCTTTTTGGAACCATGTGTACAGGTGTGCTCCGATGGTCCCCTCACCGGATCCTCCTGGGTGAGTCTGATGAGGCTGCGGCAGCGGAAGAGAGCGACTCTTCGGTTAATGAGGTGAAGCATTTGCGCTCTTAGTGTTTGTGTTGCTTATAAGCTACTACTTTGCATACTCTTTTGTTCAATATTTTGTTTTTTTGAGTATTTGAGGTTAACGTGAGCTAAATTTTGTTTTGTTTGCAACATGTTTGCAGGTAGCTTAACCTGAGCTAATGGCCTTGTTTGGATGCCCATTTATTCATCTCAATCCATGCATGTTGGGGTGGGTTGGTACCACAACACAAAAAGTATCAGTCAAGGTACTCTTAGGATGTGTTTGGTTGAGGGGCGGAGGGGGATGGAGCCGTTCTATCATGCGTTTGGTTGCAGAACCAATGGAATGGAATGGTTCTAGGAGGGAATATTCTACCAAGATTCGGGATGGGCTCGCTCCCACAAATCGACCGAACGCATTGGCTCTCAATCTTTCTGTCTTGCTCTGTTTCTCTGTCTTGCTCCAACCAAACACTAGAATAGAATCATTCCATCCCTATAACCAAGGATGGATCCGTTCCATTCTTATCACTCTCCAACCAAACACACCCTTACTGAATGTTGGCCCTTACTTCATTTTTGTATGACTGACAGTGGCCCTTCCTTTATTCTATTTCTTTTGATGTCCTTGTACAGAATTTGTTTGTGGTATTTTTCATGTGTTGAACATCGGCTTCTCCAGAGCATACTTCATAGTTGATGCCGAGGGTCTCCAGCGGCATGAAAGTTATGTCTCGAAATAGAATTCTTAGTTCATCTAGTGTTTTTGTATTGTTATCTCTGGTTTTGTCTTGGAGTATTTCCTTGTATATAAAAGACAAATCTACTAAACTACCTACTGTTTTTTTAAATGTTAAGACTAAACTACCTACTGAATAATTGATCCATCCTTCTCTCCATCCCACTTCATGACGACAGTCATAATTGAGGTAATAATCTTTATAAAGACTGAAGCATTATGAAAGTTAGAGTAATCTAGCATCATAATAAGCTTACAATCAAGAAGGTAATGAAGTAACGTATAAAGACTGAAGCATTATGAAAGTACCTCAAAGTGCATCATAATCTAGCATATTTATCTGACCATTTGAAACAGTCAAGAAGTTAATAAGCTTTGCACCTCTATTAGCTATTGTTTGTGATTTGTTTGAGTTTGTTCTGCACAATCATCTCTGAGAAGCAAGCTGAACACCAGTTAGAGTAACAACAATGTAAACACCAGTTAGAGCGAGGTCAAGTTTACGTCACATGTGTGTGTTTTGTGACTGGATTAGTATGTTTTTCAAAGATTTACATAGAGATCATGAAACTTTTTGATTGGATTGAGCTAGCGGGTGTGTTTGGTTGATTACATAGAGACTTGTTAATAGCCTCTTCTTCAATTATACATTCTAATTGGTTATATGCGGTGCTTGGCATTTTTTCTAATTTAGATTATCACTGCTTGACTATTGTTTCAAGGTAAATGCTCGTGCGTTGCAACGGGAAACATTATGAGAAAGGGATGGGGTCACACACATGGTTTAGATATTTGAGCATAGAGTGTTGGTCTTACACATTTTTCAAGGACTCAGCCCTGATAATCATAGATACAAATGCCACATTCACCATTTCTGATTCACAGTAGGCAACTGGATAAGATTTGGAACATATTGTTTACATGCTCTAACTAAGTATGAGTGGCAAAACGATAAGATTACTTTCTCATGGATGAAAACTATAAAACACAATCTAGCAATTACGGAACTAAGTATGCGTGTTTCAAATATTTGATCTATTTGTAAGTGATTTTTAATATTCTTTTATGTTTTATGCAGTGATTGACACATGAGCATTGGCATTTACGGCTGATGGGTGGAGGAAATCTTTCTTTTCCAATCAAAGCGTATCTTCACAGATTTCATTTAGGTCTGTAAAATGTTTCAAAGACTCATCCATGGTAAATAATAGTAACAGATGCAACATTCCGCATTTCTGATTCACACATACAAACTATTACAGATACAAGCTAATTTGGAATCTTGCAGCAGGGCTGAAAACTACTTGGCCAGGGGATCTAAATCATAAACTCCAAAACACAATGTATCAGGTAAGGAACTTTACTTGATTCCAAATGTTCCAAATAGTTTAGTTATAGCGTATGTGGTTGTAGAACACCTGATATGCTTGGTTTTCAGAGTGCTAAAGCAGTCTTCATGGCCGCTTCCTGTCTTGTAGCTGTGACATGTAGACAGCAGGTATTATTTTTGTCAATTGGTAGTGCTATAGGAGTTAAACTGAACAATTGGTATATTGATTTATTTTTCACCTGGAGGATGACAGGAGCCGGCAGCACATGAGCGCGATATCGACGATGTTCTGGGTTGAAGAGCGTTTGCGATGCGATGGCGCTAATTTGTAAAGGGACGGATTCACCGCTAATTATTGTAATCTGCGATGGCGCTCTGAAGTCTGATTCGCCGCTAATTTTGTGTATGCCCCGTCCGTTCTTATTGTTTGGTAGTTTCCTCTTATTCTCCTTTCATTGGGTTATAAATAAGGTCAGCGAAGACCTGATAAATTTGTTTGGTTGTTTCCTTTCATTCTCCTGTAATTGCTGTATTTAACATTACATTGAATTGTTTCCATTTATCTGTGATTTTTCCTTTTCAATGTCGCATTGAGGGATACATGGCCCGTATGTCTATTGATTCTTTGGTCCACATGTCGTCGCGGAAATTTTTTTGTCGCACGGGGCGGGGCCATCGTGCGGGCCGAAGCCGAAGGTCGCACGAAGGCGATTGTCTTCCTTTTGCGCTTTTTAAGTTGGGGAGATGGACAAAACTACGCCTCCACCTACCTCTCCCTACGAGTCCTAATGTGTGGACCCCATTAGTCATCTCCTTCCTCTCCATCTTTTTCTTCACAACATCTTCCTCACTTGCGCACTGCCAGCCTGCCCTGTTAACACGAGCATGCGCTACCATTGGCTTTGGCTGCATGACATGCTCTCAGCGCGCGGGTAACAACTAAGAAGTAGCAGCCACCGCCGAGCAAGCGTGCAAGCACGGAGCAGATGTCGCCCCGCCAGGAAGGCACGCTAGCCACAACACAACACAACACAGATTCAGCCCACCCCACACCAAGATTCTGGGATTCATTTTGCAAAATATTTCGGCCCTCACCAAAATGGACGAATTTCGGTACATTTCGGTTAAATTTCGGACACAATTCGGTGAGATTTCGAGATTTCAAGCATAAAATTCGTTTTGGTCCACACCGAAATTCGGATCATTTCAGTCGAATCAAAAAACCATGCCCCACACACGACCACCGCTCACACCGGCCCTCAACAAGCCCAAACACTGCCACCGTGTGGAGGATTTCATGCTCCAACAAGCTCCATGTATGCCATTTTGTCACACCGCTCTCTCCACATAGTGCACCTGGGGTTCTACTTCGCCGCTAGAGCACTCCATTTTGCCCACCACCACCTTGTCAGTAGTGCCCTGTTGTAAGGTCCTAATCCAAGGCTAGAGGGGGGGTGAATAGCCTAATCTGAAATCTAAAACAAAACTCAACAACAAGTTCAATAACTAAATGGCGAAGCTTGACTAGCAATAGCAAACCTAGCTAAGCAAAGCTCCCTAACCACAATTGCTATCCTAATATGGCTAGAAACACTCAATTCCTACTCAAGTCTAGAAGCCCTCTAGGCACAACCTAATATACTACTTGCAAGTATGAAAGATATAGGTTGGGTGGTTATACCGCCGAGTAGAGGATTGATCCAATCAAGATGATAGCTCCAAGAACACCAATCAATCACACAAAGAAGACACTTGATTTTTCACCAAGGTTCACTAGTTTGCCCACTAGCTACGTCCTTGTTGTGTCGGCTCACTTACTTGGAGGTTCAAGAGCTAATTGGCATCACACGCCAAACCCATCACCGGGTGCCTCACAACCAACACAAGATAAGGGCACTCAACGACACGCGCAATCCACTAGAATTACCTTTGCGATCTCCCGCGGGGAAGGCACAAGAACCCCTCACAATCACCACTTGTGGTCGACGAAGCACAATCACCAAGCTTCTCGAATCCACACCACTTGCTCCAAACCGTCTAGGTGAAGGCAATCACCAAGAGTAACAAGAAACTAGCAGCGGTATCAACTCCCAAGTGCCACTAAGATGAATCACTCATGCAATGCACTTGAACACTCAAATCTCTCCAAATGGATGATCAAATGATTAAGAGATGAGTGGGAGTGTGTGTGGTTTGATCACAAGAGTATGCAATAGCCAAATGTGCAAGAGAGACTCCTTGAACCAACCACACACCCTTTTATAACCTCCTCAAAGAAACTAGCCGTTTTTATCTTTTGGAGCTGCTGAAAAGTAACCACCAGACCACTTTAGTCGCCACCGTCGGACCATTCAGACTGGTCCTGAGCTTTTGAAAAACTGACCGTTGGCGTGCTAGAAAGCACCACCGGACCACTTGCCTTGGTTCGGAGCCTGGTCCGATGCTTTGCCTCAGCCAAACTCAGAGTCCAGTAAGCACCTGACCACCGGACCACACCTCCGGACTGGTCCACCGGACTAAGCAGGGTAGTCCGGAGCCTCCACCGAGTCTTGGACAAAACATGCAGTAAGCACCCGAGCACCGGACCCCACCGTCGGACCAGTCCATCGGACCATGCCGAGTGGTCCGGAGCCTCCTTTGACTCCAACTCTGCAGTTTGACTGAGCAACCGGACCACTCGCCTATGGTCCGGAGCTCCTTTTCGCCTCTGGTCCGGAGTTTCCTAGTTGCCAGCCAGTGCTAGGAGCAGCCGTCGGACCACTCTCCATGGTCCGGTGCTCCAAGCACAACTGGTTCGGAGCTTCTTCCTTGATCTGAAATTCTTCTCTTTTGCTTCCCTTGATCTCATGCGCCACCACCAAGTGTTTCACTGACTTGTGCATGTGTGTGGCATATTTTAACAAGTTTTACAAGGGTTGCTCATTAGGTTTTAGATGCAATGCAATCATGATCAATCCTAATGGCACTTGATAGGTGTAACCACTAACCATTTTCTCCTCTTTATAGTATGGTTACCTATCCTAAATGTGATCACACCCTCTAGGTGTCTTGATCACCAAAATGGAAATCCCTAATAATACCTTTGCCTTGAATTGCTTAGGGTTTCCTCCTCCTTCTCTTCTTCTCCAAGTGTGGAACCTTCATAGCTTTCTCCTTAGCCTCCTATGCTCCATCACTTGTCTCCATAGGGTACTTAACCTACTCACACTTAGAGCTAGGTTAGTACTTAGGTTTCATCAATTACCCAAAACAATAGAGACCTTTCACCTGTGCGCCTCGTTGCCATACTCACCGCTAGCCTTTCGTGGGCCCATGTCGAAGCGTCGAAAGAGCGTCTCCTTTGTGCCAAAATCCGAGAACACACGGCCATCGAGACCATGGCCAGTAGCAAGCTAGCCCAAGCCATTGAACCCACACGCGTGCAGCCCGTCCTGTTCACTTGGCTTATTAGGCGGCTTATCAACCATCAAAATAATGTTTTTCTCTCACAACAAAACAGTCAAAAATAAATGATCCGGCAAATAAGACGCTTGACTATAGCCTCGGCCGCAAGGACTCCATCCTCGCCTCCAACACCACGAATAGGTGTCGCTCCCCACATCGTTGCCCACAGCGCGGGCGCCATAGGGGAGGCCATGGAGGAGGGCGATGTGTCACCGGGGATGCAAAAGTAGACCATGGGCATGAAGGTGAGGGTAAAATTGACCACAAAAAATACTTAGTTGTCGGATGTGCCTGCAGGTGGGAGCTAAGTCCTTCCCAAATGTACGACATGGTGTATTTCAAACAATCAAAGAATTATAATGGTAATGTTCATAATAAGTGAACGTAATTCTCAAAACTTTGAGAATTTGTACGTAATATATGGTACCAAATCCATACAACCCTTAAATCTAACACATATTACAACCACATCTTCTTAGAGCAAAGACAATGTGGAGAACACAACCGGGGCTAGTTGTTGCTCTCCTACAAGGTCTTGTCGTCAATGAGTTGCTTCCTACTGGGGATGAGAGTCATTGTTGTGCTACCTTCGTGGTCCTTGATGCACTGCTTTGATCACCTGGGTGTTGATCTCTTTGCTCATGATCAATGCCTTGACCTTGATCAACGCCTTGACCTTGATCATGGAAAGTGAAGATCTACCCTAGGTAGAGTTTACTTGATGGTTGGTTGCCAACGGTATGCAATTTTAGTCCAACTGGAAGTCCTCGATCTTGCTAGTGATCGATCAAAAAAGATAAAACTAAAACACAAAGTACAATGTTCTTTGTAAAAGGATATCTATATCTGGGTCTCTATATCTATGCCTAATCTTAAAGAGGAAATTTTTCTCTCCAACCATTTTTCATCTATCTCCCCTAACTACCCTAGCTAGCAGTGGATAGTTTCCCAGTGTCCCATCTATGATCTAGACTCATGACCCATACTTATACGGGTTAGGATCGATAACTCATGTCTAGCAATAATGAATACAAAGTCTAATTCCAATACTTACATAAACTAACTAACATGATGCACACATTATATTTTCCTAGTGTACGTGTTCTACTTACTCAACACACAAATAGTTTAGCAACATTGAGCCAATCCTATCAACTAGACTATTCCAATATAGAAAAGGTAATAAAGGTCACACACAAGTCAAGCACAAAAGAGAAAGCTTAAATATGGTAAGTAAAGAGCAAGTCAAAGGAGGATAAGCTCTTGGATACAAGGTGATTTTTCACTTACTATCAGTGTTGATCTTGACACACAGGCTTGCGCAACCAATGCAATTGTTGCAAACTACAATGGCTCACTGTACCACTACCACGTGTTTTGGCTTGGTGCCACCCACTACAAAGCTTCATATCCCTCACACCAAGTTGCCTTGGCCCCATACCAAATTTGGACTGTCAATGTTACAGGAAGGTCACTGTGACACCCTGTGTCAAGCTTTGCATTAGGATCATCATTAACCTAAGTATAAGCATTTTATTGCATTCATGTTTACTTATGCCATCATTTCATGTGTGTTTATTTAAATGCTTCACACTAGAATGGAATAGGTGTTTTGGTGCTCCACTCTTGATCTTCATGAATTGCTAAGTTTGCTATGCTTGTAAGTAAGAATAGTTTGTTTTAAAATTAATTACCCAGCTTAATTAAAGTTCAGCTTACATTTTAAGAACAAAAGTATTTCTTTTCTAAAATTTGGTTTAAACAGTTTTTAATCTAGAACCTGACGAAAAAGTGGTTTTCAGAAAATATGACCTACATGAAAAATGTGGAGAATATTATTCTGGACAACTTCGGTTTAAGTTCCAAATCTTAGTTTTGAGTTTTAAAACTGTTTTAGATCAAATTCAATTTGAAACAAATAAAATAAAAATGGAAAAGGAAAACAAACCTGGAATGGGCCGAGTCCACCCATTCGGCCCGCTCGGCCTTGCGCAAGCCCGCGCACTCGCCCGCAACCGCGAACTCCAGCGCACGTGCCGCACACGCATGCCCGATCGCTGGCCACGCCGTATGCCGGCGTTGCCGCCACGTGGCCGACGATGCCCGAGCACCGAAACCGACAGCCGCGCTGCGCCACTCTCCTCGCACCGCGCCCTGCCGCACTACGCCGACCACGCACTCGCCCACTCCTCGCCTCTGCGTCACGCAGAGCGCAGCGCTGCGCCGCTGTCACGCTGCTCGTCGTCGCGTCGCCATAACGTCGCCGCAGTGCCGTGTCCGGTCAGCCGCTCGCCCTGTCTCGCTCGCGATCAAGTGCGAATCCGCCCTAACGGCGCTAGGACCCAGAGCGCGCTCTGCCCCGTGTGCTGCCGCTCTGCCCCACGCGCCGCGGACACGCCTCGCCTCTGCCGACCACCGCGTCGTCGCGTCATGGCCCCCACTGGTCACTCCGGTCGGCCATGACCGCGTCAGCAGCTGCGCCTACACCCCGCAACCCCTCGCAACCGACCGCACGCATCCGCATTCACTCTCCCGCTCGCTCTGCCTCTGCTCTCGCCGCGCCTCGCACCGAGAGCACCGCAACACCCCCTTCGCTCGTTCGCCACCATCCGAGCGCCTCTGCTCGATCCACCTCGCGCCCCGCTTCGCCTTCGCATCGCACACGCCCTGCTCGCCTCGCCTTTGCCAGCCGAGCTTCACCGTTGCCGGAACGCTGCCGCCGTTCCTCGGCCCGCAGTCGCCACCGCGACGACCAAACGATGTTCACCTTCCTCTCGGCCACCTCCGCTTCTTCCACCTTCGTGGGAGCTTCATCGGAGGTAGAAGAGGTGATAACACCCTTCCCGAAGCTCTAGTTCGCCCTGAAACGGCACAGCGCCGTTGGCCGTGCGCCATTGCCGCCGCCGCGGAGCTCGCACGTGACTAGATCTCCTCGGAGCTCCTCCGGCCCAACGAACGCTTGCGCTGCACGCGCTACACCACCGCGGTGCTCACGCACCCGCTCGCCGGGCAACACAACGCCGACGAGAGCCTCGCCGCTTCGCACCGCCGGATTGCGCCGCCACCGCACATCGCCGACTCACTACAGGGTCGCGCTGGCTCAACCAACCCCACCAGTCGATGCGCGTCATCACCCCGAGCCTAGCACACCAACCCTCAACGCCGACGAGCTCACCGCCGGCGAGAACGCGCCGGTCAGCGTCGTTGCTCTGCCTCGCACTCACTGCCATGTGGACCCGAGTTGACCACGGGGTCCCACCTGTCAGCCCAGCCTCCCGCACACACTGGGCCGAGCCCACGCACTGATCACCATGGGCCGGATTCAGTGGATGCTTTTCCTTTTTTTTTCCTATTTTCAGTAAATGTGATAATGCTTGTTTATTTCATAACTAGAGTTTGGTAAATCCTAAAATGGTGAAATAAATTGTGTTAGAATCTATAAATATATATCTTTCTGTTAAAAATATAAAAGTAATTTTTGGAGAATGTCTTCAATACTAATGTTTAAATAGTTCTTTTCTGCATTTATCAAAGTTAATTGTGTTCCTACATGAAATGTTCAAATAAAAATGTGAAGTTTTTATGCTAGCTCTGTCATCCTGTGTAGAAGCTAGGAAAAATATAGCATGCCATGTTTCTGTGTAGATTTATTTAGTTCTCTATTAAAATGTGTTTCTGCTGCTTTCTTGGATTAATTCTTGTGGTAAATCTATGCTTAGATAAATCATGAAACTTTTTGTGTAGTCTCTGTATGCCTTGAGATGTCTAAGAAAAATATAATATGTGGGATGTTGTATGTTAGAAAAGATACTTGTAGTTCAAGTGTCCTTTTCTAGGGTTTTCTTTGGAAATCTTTATAGAAAATAATCTGGTAGTGTTGATCATGGAACTTTCTTGATAAATATGTTTCTAAGTTTAGAACCTGCTAAAAATAAGATATATCATGTTTCACCCTGTTAGCTAGTAGCTCTAGTTCTAAGTGCTTTTTCTGCTTTTAATTTCATCTTTTTGTATCTGCTAGCTGGTAGCTTTGTCTTAAGTAATTTTTTCCGCAGTAGCATCCAGTAGGCTTGTTCTATCCTCTGTAATTTTGGTAGATTTTTCTGAGCCGTTTATAATAAGGTTGTTGTGTAAGGTGGTATTAAAGTGAATACTTAGAATAAATCTAAAAGCCATCTTTGAGTGTTGGATTCTTGTTTAAGCATCATTCCTGCACCATCAAGTTTACTTATATGCATTGCAAACATTTAGTATCAGTGGAGGAACTTCAGGTGCCACCTCCAGAAGCAGAAGTCCAGGAGGTACAGGAGTTGAACGAGGAGTACCACGAGCTCGACACTAACCTCCCCGAGTGCCCTGACCACCAGCCCTCCACTTTCACTCAAGGCAAGCCCCGGAGCATCCTTAAGTCTCCCAGCATTTTCAATATTAATTTACTTGAGTAGTTTATACTGTGATGCATTAGGTGCTAGGAGTTGGATGAATCTCATTTGTTGCATTACCTTCCTTGATATTTCAATTACCTACCTCTTGTTAACCTGATAAATAAAAGTAAAATCAACTTCTTAGCATGCTTAGAAGAAATGGTTACATTTATATTTATGTTAGTATTATCCCATGGAGGTAGTATTGATCACGGTTGGCTATATTTTGCTATCATGGAAAGAACCAATGGTAGTAATGAAATGCGGTCAACTGGAAGGAAGAGGCACCAAGTGGTTTAGACTTGGGGTCAGTCCGTCCGTTGGATCGTATAGGTTTGTATACGATGGTGGCCCTCTTACATCTTTGAATGCGCCATTTCACATAGGGGCCGGTTGAGGATTCCCGACCCCGAAGCCGAGTAAACACTATCCGGGCCGGCGCTCAATCTGCTGTGAGCACCCTCTAGTTTGTAGATACGACCTGCCCCGTGGTGGCCAACTGATCTCTACAATTGGGTGGACCAATGCGAGCCCGCGGCATTACTACCTGGACTTTGTTGAGCGGTAACCCAATGCATGGACCCGACGGGGAAAGTGTGGGCGTGTGTTAAAGGTAATCTTGCCAGCTGGTTGTATATCGATTTGAGTCGCCGCCTCCCACCGGATAGTGGGGGATTATGCTGAGCTTCACCACGGTACAACTCCATGTGACATCGTAATGGTTCTACTAAAATGCTGATAAAGGAATTTATTATATTGATTGATTAGATCAAAGTGTGTGTTCTAGTACATGTGAAAAACATAGAAATAATTAATAGGATTAAATTGGTTGTTCTCAATATTTAAAGTTACTTCATCTCTCTAGCGTTTCCGCAAAAGCAAAGTTTATCCAGATCCACATAAATAGCCTTGCATATCCTTGGAGTCTTTATTTTCAGTTAGACGGGTAAGTCTAGCTGAGTACATTCCCGTACTCAGGGTTTATCCCGTTTGTTGCAGATGGCGAAGTATACTTTGGTTATTGTAAGCAATGTCTCTATCCTGTCGAAGGAGAAGAGGAGTAGACCTTGGGCAAGGTCTTCTACGAGCTCATCTTTTACTGTTGTTGGACAAGAACTCGTGGGCATTCCTTTTTAGTTATGGTATCCGCGTGGAGTAAAACTTTGGGTTGAGTTTGGAAACAATGTTTCATTTGGCCACATGTGTTGTGACAGGAGTACTACTTTATTTGGGACAAAGTATTGTAATAACTTTATTCCGTACCTCAAGTATTTTCGTTTAATGGTTGGTTCGTTCGAATGTGCATACCTGAGTTTGCGCGATCTTGGTTGGAGATGCGATTGTTAGAAATCCTTCGAGGTTTCCGGACTACCGGGATTATATGGGCTCAAGTGTTTAAAGTGGTCGTTAAATCAGCTACTTTGGTACTTGATCTCTTATAATTTGGGCGGTTCTGCCACAGTTGGTATCGGAGCTGAGTTCAGGTATCCTCATTCGTTTGAGCAACTTTTGAACAAAACGGGTATTTCAAAACTATTTTTATAAACTAAGTTCGAAAACTTTGGATGCCCGAGTCTAGTCCTTAGCCCTATACTAGGAAATCAGGTGGCTTAGTTATACTAACTTTGGTACTTGATCTCTTATAATTTGGGCGGTTCTACCACAGTCACCAAGACCTCAAGAGTTTTGGCTTAGAAATGTTGCAAGGACACACAAGACCAATCATTCAAACTCTCTACTAGAAGGTCCTCTTACAAAGATGAACAATATATATCCTATTTTATGCCTCAGATGTGATCAATATTAAATTGAGAGGGCGGATGGAGTGTAGGATCACTTGCTCTTGCTTCTAGCAACCCCAGACACCATTGAGAACATTTTCCAACATTTTTTGTGTCACATCGAATGATATTGTGTCTCTTGGACCCCTCTCACTGAATCATCAAATTGTAGATCTAACCATTGGTTTTCTGCCACTAATACTAGGACCAGGCGACCAACATCACCAGATGATATACCAATTCCATTCCTAATCATCACCTTAATTATGATACAGTGGGAAACAACGACCTTCAATCTTTATTAGTGTATCTCAGATGACATTGTGCATGCCTTTTTCAACTTTGCCACCTTCACTGATCGTCATCAAATGATCCAGTGACCACATCTTCACCTCAGCATACAATGGCCTCCACCTTCATTGTAATATGATCCGCTAGGAATATAATCCATACAGTACAAATATAATCTATGGAAAATAGCGAAAAGAGTAAACACCACACCTATATGTTAAGCTTTTCCTCCAATGGATGGCCTTTTATTCTTAGAGTTACTCTATGATCACTAACATTTACTATTATATATTGTGGTGTCTTTGTTTTCAGTTTTGACAAGTGGTTTTGTCATGGCAGTGCTGGATACTTCTTTGTACTGTAGATGGATGCCTTTTCTCCCAACAGGTTCAAGCCAGAACCTAGAACCTTATTCCATTCCATTATGTTAAAAAGGGTAGTATTGGTCTACTATAAGCTAAGGTACGTGGCGGCCGGTTCAATAGCAATCCGGTAACTATATATAGTACCAATACCAAAGTGTTTCTATACATATATGTTTATAAATTAACCAACATGAGCAATATATTAGAAAAATGAAATTAGCCCAAACACCATGCATGCAAAATATACAAATTTTTACTATCTAGAGTGCTATAATTATTAAAAAGTTAAGCCAAGTGCCCAGTTGTTGAGGCCTAGAAATTACCATGTAAATAAAAGAAATAAAAGGCAAATAGATTCCCTAAATAATGTTTCTAAATTACCCACTATTACACCATGGAAGAAACTAAACCCAATATACCCCTATATATAGTGGCATGTCTATTACATGCATATATACCAGTCTCTTCCATCATTAATACTGAGTGGTCCTAAAATAATATAAAAAGGCAACATCATTTGATTAATGTATAGGAGTCCAAACTTGCAGTTCAAATGCTTTTTTATGTCAACACATAATAGAAGAACAAAAACAAAAAACATAGCTAAATACAGATGCACACAAAAAAGAGAAGCATAGTGATCAATGTAGCAACTGACATTGATATAGAAAAGGATTGCTAGGAGGATACAAGTGTCGCTAAGTTGGTCATGCCGTCATGGACCTTGCATTGTAGCTCTATACTAGGTCATATACTGTACTGAAGACATTGTTTTTTGGTGCAATGCAAATGGATAAATACCATTAATATATACATTTGAAAAAAAATCATATAGAGTAATTGTCTACATATTGTACCAAAGTTAAATTTATCACCATGGATAGAGTATTTATATACTAAAGTCTCTATATGGATGATGTGTTACAAAATGAACAAAAGATAGAGCAAAGTTAAGAATTCTTTATTAACTTCGGGTTCTAAAGTTCATCACAAACTTCTAGTATTTATAATTCTAAAATTACAACCCATGAAGAAGGAGCACAGTGTTGATGATCTAATTAAATCCAATGGTTATTGTTGCCAACAATGATTGTTTCAAAAATTGATTACTGAGTGGTTTATTATTTGTTTCTAGGAAGAAATAGCATATGAAAATGTGTACAGTGAATGATGACGACGTTTGAAACCAACTAAAATCATTAACTATATCAGTCTGCATGAAATTATATACCAAATAATTAAAAAACAATAGGAAATGCCCCAAATGAATACTCCTTATACATGTTCCAGATTATAGTTCACTTTAGTTGTGCCTTAAGTCAAACTTCTTTTAAGTTTCATGCAAGTTTATAGAAAAATGCATCAATGCTTATGGCATCAAGTTATTTTTGAGAGTGCATTTATTTTAACATGTAATTTTAATATATTTTCAAAAATGTTTGTTAAAGAAAGTGAAATTATTTAACCTAGGAAAAAGCCAAAATGGACTGTAACTAGAATGGAGCATATATATTTCCATCAGTGAAGTATGTAAAAGTTCCTCATAAAGGAAGTATGTTTCCTTACGTATAACCATAGCAAAAATCAAACTCTGAATTTCATGCATGTGTCCAATATCCAAATGTTTCAAAGTAGATGATGTTACCTCGTCATGACGCATCAAATTGACCAAACTATATATAAGACGTAGTAATGATGATTTCCGCAAAACAATTTTTTTTAAAAGCGCAGGAGAGCTGCGTTTCATTGCTTTAGAGAGAAAAAGGTTAGTCCCCATACAAACACTCATCTCTCCTACGGGGACCAAATATGAGAGTTGGGTTCAAAAGAAAACAGAGAAACATAAGGTATCCAAGAAGGACCTGACCAACTATACCAACTGCCACTAAAGCCCCTGCCAGCCTAGGCCCTGAAGGTTCTTAGCTCCAGCCAGGCACCAAGGTTGTGCTCAGATTGGAGATCCCTCTTGATGGAATTGACAGAGGAGGGTGAGGCTCCATCGAACACACAAGCATTCCTGTCATATGGTGCCTAAGATTCATAGGCTCGCTTACCTAAGATTCATGTCATATGGCTAGCAGGCTAGGTGTAGAATCAAAATACTTTCGATAATCTTTGGTGCCGAGTATATAGTTAAATATTACCATAGGGTACACCAACAGGTTATTATTACCTTTATAGTATAGAATGAAGTTGAATTGAGGAGATCTGGGATCGGAGCCTAAAATTTCATGTTTTGTTCCATTGAAGATTATATTGGAGACTGACATTGAAAAAAAGATTTTTATTATTGACATGAATTGTTATTTCATTCAGAAAAATGCCAATTTTACCTTAATATGAAGGATATATGCACTATTTGGAGTTTAATCATGAATTCTTGTGTTTGTCAATAGTTTCTTCTCAAAGTCCTCCTAATAAGTAAACAGATATTAATACTAAGAGCAACTCTCCATGAGAAGAAAAATGCCAACTTTGCCTTAATGAAGGATATTGAAGTACTACGTATACACTTAAGAGCAACTCTCCCGTGTATGCCAAAATAGAACCATGGGAGTGATTTAAATCGAACACAACACACACTAGAGCAGTCGAGCGGTCGGCAGAAACAAAACCGAACTCCAAACTTGTGGTTTGACTCATAGTTGAGAGACAACGAATAGGAGAAGAGAAGGGATATTTAACTGGACAAAAAATGACATTGAACTGGAGCTAGGACCCATTATTCACAATAGAGGTAGCGGACTATCAAACACAGAAGTGAACTCGATCTGTCGTCCTTCGGTTCGATTCATACACCGGAGATGCTCTGTAGTATTTCCAAGAATCAATATGCCCTGTAGTGGAACAAGCTAGTGCACTGGACAAATTAAGCTACTATAAGAACCAGCATAAATATTCATCATGTTACAGCTATTTCATAAGCATATACTAGGTAGGTGCCATAGAATTTTCTGTTCTGAAACTTTTCCATGTCATGTAATATATTGTATTAGTAGGCAAAAGTTCAAAACTATGTGAACTTGCATATGTTGCCTCATCGATCAGCACAAGTATAAACACTACAGAGGAAAGAAGAGACAATGCAAATCCAAATATATATTGTAATCTAGGAAACACGGGCGCATATATATTGTAGCATTGTTTGGTACATGTGAATGGCTTAAAACAAAATATATGTAATAGTTTGAGAGGAATAACCTGGGGAACTACATTCATTGAAACGCTAGCTTGCATGAATTTGTAAACAGGCTTTGCCTCAAGCAAAGCTAAATTCTTACTAGCTATGCTCCAAAGTCCATACTCATAATTGGAAGATGATATGAAAGCTAATATAATAGCAATCCACAATAGGGTATACCAACAGGTTATTATTACCTTTATAGTAGAATGAAGTTCAATAGAGGAGATCTGGGAGCCTAAAATTTCATGTTTTCTTCCATTAAAGATTATATTGAAGACTGACATCGAAAAAAAGAATTTTATTATTGACATTAATTGTAATTTAAATGTCAACTTTGCCTTAATAAAAGATATATGCACTATTTGGAGTTTAATCATGAATTCTTATGTTTCTCAAGTTTCTTCTCAAAGTCCTCATAAGTAAACTAATGAAGTACTACGTACAGATCAGTACTTATTGCTGACTTGTATACACTAATAGCAGCTCTCCAGTGCATCAGTGGCGGATCTAGGATTTTAATTGTGGAGGGTCTAGGATTTTAATTGTGGAGATACGGACAAAAGTTCATCAATATGAAAATAACATAATTAGGTCACTAAACAATGATAAAATAGCTGCGAGAATTTTAGAAAGCAATGATTTTAGAGTGTTCAGGTTGTTCTATGGGTTGAGTAGGCTAGCAATTGTATTTAGCATCGTTTAATTTTATACATATACAAGGTATAAAGAGTATATATACTTGATTTTTTTCTCCAGAAACTTTGGGGGATAGCTATACCCCCATGCTACTACTGTAGATCCGCCCGTGCAGTGTATGCCAAAATAGAACCATATGGGGGTGAATCGAAGAAATCGAACACACAACACACTAGAGCAGTCGAGCGGTCGGTGTCAGAAACAAAAGCAAACTCCAAACTTAATTGGTTCGACTCATAGTTGGGAGACAGCCAATAGGAGAAGAGAAGGGATATTTAACTGGACAAAAAAATTGATATTTAACTGGAGCTAGGACCCATTCACAATAGAGCTGAGGTAGCGCGGACCATCAAACACAGAAGTGAACTCTGTCGTCCTTCGGTTCGATTCATACACCGGCCGGCCGGAGCTGCTCTAATACTATATATTAAGTATTTCCAAGTTCTAGGTCAACCAATGGTTGCGCCCTGTAACAAAAAGAATCAATGGCCATGTAGTGGAATATGATACAGATGCACTGGACAAAGCTACTGTAAGAACAACCAGCATAAATATTCAACATGTTACAGCTATTTCATATATAAGCATATGTAGATGTCATACTGTTGTGAAACTTTTCCAAGCCATGTAATATATTGTAGGCAAAAGTTCAAAACTATGTGAACTTGCATATATATGTTTCCTCAGCACAAGTATAAACACGGAGAGGAAAGAAGAGACAATGCAAATCCAAATACATATATTATGATGACTGTAATCCAGGAAACGGCCGGGCACAGATTGTAGCATTGTTTTGGTACATGTGAATAGCTTAAAACTAAAACATAATAGTTTGAGGAATAACCTGGGGAGGAGCTACATCATTGAAACGCTACCTTACATGAATTTGTAAACAGGCTTTGCTTTAACAAAAGATAAATTCTTACTATAGCTAGCTAGATGCTCCAAAGCCCATACTCATAATTGGAAGATGATATGAAACTACTCGATCTTACTGAACATTCAGACGATCGAGTAGTACTGCATCACTTCTAGCAGTGTGGTGCTCATTTGTGAGCACCAAAGACTCCTAGAAATAACTCAGACGAGTATGCTGGAACAAAAGGAATGATCTTATCTGACTCCTGATGTTCATAGGTGTCCACAGCACAAAGTTCCTTGCGGCCGAAGTCATACGATACCAATGGACGATTAGGCTTGCGCCGCAGCTGAAAGAAAACGATGTCGCGATCTGGATGCATGGCGACAACACGGAAGTCATACAAGCCATCGCCCTTGCTGATCATCTTCCCAAACAGCTGCTCACGGGTCACCTCCTTCTTGTGCTTGCGAAACCATTTTTGCCTATCCATGTCCTTAAGAACCCACAAGAACAGTCCACTGCTCGTCCATTTCTTGCGGTAACGACTACTCAACCGCCGACCTGGGAGGTGTTCACGGCCTTCTTCGACGACGCAGTGCAGGCGGCCTTGCGACCGGCCGACGAAGAGCAACCTGTTGCTGGCGCCCCGTTTCTTATTCATCGCCGGCGCAGAGAACATGCCTCGTGTCTTCCCTTCCATGTCCACCTGGAGAATCCGTTGGCACCACGCCAGGTTCAGGTACAGCATGCCGTCGACGAAGGCGCCGCCGGGGGTTGTCTGAAGGATGAACCTGTCGGGGCTGATCTGACGGCGCCACTTCTCCAATGGCGCTTGCCTCTCCTCTGGGCTCCAGTCACTCTCGTTGTTCCTCCACACCCCTGTCTCCGACGAGTAGGCGTGCACCGTCGTCGTCCCCAGCTTGTCGTCGAGGAGGTGAAAGTTCCAGAAGAGGAGCACCTGGAAATGGGAGGAGACGGCCGGATCGAAGAGCAGCGAGATGTGGGTCTGCGAGGTGAAGTCCCTGGGGTCGTTGCGGAGGTCGTCGTCGACCCAGTCGACGCAGGAGGGCACATCCACCCACTGCTGCGTCGCCGGGTTACACACGGCAAAGTCCGGCCAGTAGTAGCTCTCAGGCATGTGGCCCAGGAGGAGGAGGCCATTGCATGAGTCGATCAGGTAGATGTGCCTCCCGGGCAGCGCCTTGCTCAGGAACGACAAGGAAAGGTCGACGTCGACGGGCGTCGTCGTCCCAGGTAGTAGCCTGGCGAACCGCCCGTAGTTCTTGTAAGGCAGGTACTCGTCGTCGTCCCTGATGTACTCCTCCTCCTCGTCGAGGACGCCGTCGCCGTAGAAGAAACCCAGTAGGGTTACGGGCAGCTCCGTGCGGTGGAGGGGGCTGCCGAGGATCTCGCGCTGGGCTGTGGAGACGACCAACCTGGAACTGGAGCGGACACGCAGGGGCTTCATGGCGGGGATCTCGATCTCCTCCACGAGAGCGTCGTCCTTGGGGAGGAGCTGGCCGTTGTTCTCCATGTCCATGACGCTCGCTGCGAGAAGAATGGAAGGAGGATTCAGATTCCGATCCGGAGAGGTGGTTAGGGCTTCGATCGGGGGACGATGATGAGCCTAGGGTGGAGCGTACCTGTCGATGCCGGAGACGACGACGGCGGAGATGGATGGATCGCTCGCTCGCTGGCTCGGTATCCTGGTGCCCGGCGTCGGTGCGACTGCGAATGAGGGATGTGGGAAGGAGAACGATGATCTGGAGGATTTATGGATGAAATTTTCAGCCGCCGCTCCTGTAAACGCAACGGCTAATTCGAATTTGAGATTTGAAAAAAAGGCCACAAAATGCCCAGCGCGAGCCAGGTTAGCAATTCATCATCATCAGTTACTAAAAACCCTACTGGAGCGCGAGACAGGTGAAGGCAGACTGGCAGGACGCGGGAGCGCAGTGAAAGCTTGCCAAATTAGTGAAGACAGGACAGCAGGACATTTGTAGTGAGAACGCAGCAGTCCGTAGTTCAGTTTCCGTCTCTACTTTTTAGTGGGCTCTATGCAACACCTGAACATTTTGTGGGCTAGGCCAGCCCAAAAAATTCCAGCTGTTTTGGCCCGTCCATAGCCGTTACACTGGATGAGTCGGGCCTAAGTTTTTGGGTTGGGCCCAAGTCTAGATGGGCTGTTCATGCATTTTATATACAATATAAAATAACTAAAATAAATATTTTGGACTAGATTTGGACCGTGAAAAACTTTTCTAGACAACGAGATTTATCTTCGCTTAGGCCCTATTCAATAAGAGTCTGTTTGGTTGGGTGGCTTAGTCACCAACCAAGCTTCCTGGATGCATCTAGAACATGTTTGGTTACCTGTTATGTACCCGTAGCCAGGCTTACTAGAAACGCTCGAGACGGTCGTTTTATCGAAGCCAGGCTTAGCGACGCATCATGATGAATCGAGCCAGGCTTCCTGGTGTGCTGCTACTGCTTGCCTCGGCTGCTGCGCCTGTGACCTGGAGCTCAACGGCCGCGCGGAGGAGCGAGGTGGTCACGGTGATGTGCTTCTTCGGGGACAAGCATGTCCATCACCTGTTCGAGAGAATGCCTCAACAGGGCCGTATCTACATTTTGGAAGACCCAGAACAAAATGCCAAGATGTGGCCCTAAAATTTATAAGGAAATAATATAACGTCATTATAAAGTTTCAAATATACGTTCTTCTTGATGCCAAAACACTAAAAAAATACTTAAGCAACAAACTAACCTACGTATGGACTATGGGGACAGGGGAGTCCGGCTGATGGGCCAGAATTCCATCATTTAATTTCTCCTTTCTACTTAGTGTATGTACTAATTTGGAGGCCCTAAAAAAATGGAGGCTTAGAACATATACACACCTTGCACATGCTCATGTACGGCCCTGGCCTCAAAGAGCTGATCTCACCAGCTCAAGAAAAGGTGACTGTATGCAAAGCAAGCCACCAACCAAACAAACTCGTGTCTAGTCAGGCCTACATAATGCAAATAACCAAACAACCAGGATTTAGGTTGGTTGGACCAGGCTAAGTCTGCCCTGGCTTAGATGGCTAGCTAAGCCAGAGGCAAGTCAGGAAACCAAACACACTCTAAGGCTCGTGGGTGGGCCAAAACCGAGTAGATCAGGCTAGGCTCAATTTGCTCGAGTCTACCCATCTGCATCATATAATTTCTGGTAGTGGTCGGCATTACCGTACGGTTCTTATAAGGACATCCTCAATGAACCGACCTAGGTTACATGGTGCCAGTGTCTGATAAGAAACATGTTACGGTTTCATATATGGTTTTAAATTTTCTAATATAAGCTACTGATGACAGGCTGAACACATGATTAGAAAGCTCAATGATCCTTGGTCACCTATCACCTTTCTCTACGACCAATACTTTTTTACCCATTAAATTTTGGGTGACACTACTACAAGACCTGTTTGCAGTATAAAAAATTCATAGAAATCATACAGAAATTTCACGGAAAAACGCACGAACTAGAATTCTTTTCCGCGTTCCAAATAGGCCCTAAGGGTTTTTAAATGGAGCCTTTTTCCGCTATGCCATTATGAAAGATGGCAAATTCCCCTATGCCCCTGAAAAGTTGATTCGCACCTCTGTGCCAGCGTGTTTTTATTTCTTTCCCTCTAAACCATTTTGTCTGAAATTCTTCATTTGGCAGCCCTGACATGTGGGACCAGCCCTGTAAGATGTCATTTTTGCCCTCACTCTCACTAACATGAGGACCGTGTTGACTTGACTTGGCCCCCCACCCGACTGAGTCTCTCACTCTATCACTCTCACTCTCTCTTCTTGCCTCGGGCTCTCTCTCTCACTGACGAGCGGCGGTGGCGAAAACCCTAGCCCAGGCAGAGAGGCGGCGACGAAACCCTAACCCCGGCGGAGCAGTTGTGGAGGCGCAAGGTTGCTTGAGCGGTCTTCCAGAGGACCGACGCGGGTGGACCATGGGCTGGAACGGCCCCAGCGAGCGGTCAGATTGGTTTAGCGATGGGTGAGTACACTGGTCCTCCCTTCCTCCCTCTCTTGATTGAGATTTCGTGGTCTTAGGTCTCTTGATTTGGAGACGGATTCGAGTTAGGGTTTTTTGATATCGTACTCCTTGTTCATCTATAGGATGGACCCAGACAGTAGCTTCAAATTAGAAATCTGGATTGTTGCTTCGAACCTTGAGGTTTCGCGGTGGTTTACATTCAGTGAAGTGGTGGACGCTAACTTAATGTCCTTTTCTGTGCTTCGAGATGATTTATTGGAGAGGTATCCACCTCTCGGTGGTGACACAACATCATTGTTTTATTAGTCCACACAAAGCAATGCTCACATCCAACTCCGCACTAACCAAGATTTGCTAGCAATGTTTGATAAGAATATGGCGTGGAGAACCTGCTTCTTGTGTGTTGCATATCATAGCCCAAGTGCTGAAACCCCTATCATTCCTCCATTGGATTTTTCTGTCCCAAGCAATGTCAACCCAAAACCATCTGTTGAACCCCCCAATCACCCTTGCAAATGCCCCTCCAACCTTACTAGTACCAACTCATGGCTGAGACACCCAATCTGTTATCCTGACAACCATATAGATCTTGCTAACTTATTCTCAGAGCTAGAGCATGTTGGTATTGATGATGAAGGGTTGTACATTGATGATCTTGTCTATCCTCCTCTTGCTCCTGCTCCCAATTCCAATTCCAATTCCAATTCCAATACCAATCCTAATGTTGAGATGCAAGATGGAGAAAGGGAAGGTCATATTTCTGGTGCTGAGGACATGTCTTCAGACTCATCAGATGATGAAGTAGAAGTAGAACAACTATCTGATTCCTTTGATGATGAGGAGATGGTGCTTGATATGGAGCCTGACCAAAAGCCTAATCTACATTATGATAAGAAGAATCCACCCATGGAAGTAGGCACACTGCATTTAGGCATGACCTCTTTTAAGATTGCTTTAGCTACTCATGTTGTTAGAAAAAGAGTTCAATTATCTGATTTAGAAGAGTGATCTAGGGAGGCATAGGGTGTGCAGCTCATAGAGGAAATATGGATGCCCTTGGATACTTCATGCCTCTACTTCAAAGAATGGTGACACTGTTAAGGTAATTTGTGGGTTACTTTGAAACTGTTGTTCTGTGTTTGGATTTCAATGTGGCATGTGCTGATTGTAATATGTGTTTGCTTGTTTATGTTATAGGTCAAAAATATCCCCTGCCCCCATGACGTATAACTGTAGAAGCACTGGAGGGTTGGCATTTGTGTTGGTATAACATAGTTTTGGGTATGCAGTCATGTACTTGATTGGCTCAAGGAAGATGGAACTCTGGGTCCCTCTGAGCTGCAGAGGAGGTTGAAAGAAGAGTTTAAGGTGACAGGGCCCTACAAGAGAGTGTGGAAAGGTAAAAATCTTGCCATGGATCAGATTTATGGGCCTTGGGCTGAAAGTTTTGACAATTTCTATAGCCTTAAGGCCTAGTTAGAAGAAACATGTCCTGGATCTTGGCTTGTGATTGATCATCACACCATCAGTAATAAGATTAGGTTCAAAAGACTATTCTTTGCACTTAGGCCTTGTGTAGAGGGATTCTTAACAAGATGTATACATATCTGGCTATGGACAACACTTTTTTGATTGGTAGATTTAGGGGACAGTTGTGTGTAGCTAGTATAGTAGATGGTCACAACTGGATGTACCCAGTAGATGGTCACTCTTCTTTCTTTGCCTTTGTAAACTAGATCTATGCAATGTAGATGCAATGCTAATTCTAATTTTGAATGCAGGGTCCACCAAAGAAAAAGCACAAGAAACCTTTGTCAGCTAATACAGAAACCTCCATTATGCTTGTTGTAGAACCAGATGGTGTACCCAACAAATGTTGTTGTGGACAATGCCACACTCAAGAAAAATAAGAAAAAGTCTTCTTCTACTCAGACCAAGGGAGCAGCAAGTACTAGTTCTGGTTCACAGAAAGGCAAGAGAGCAGCAAGTTCTAGTACCCAGAAAGGCAAGAGAGCAGCTACCTCAGGCCCAACCTTTGTCAGTAATAGGTATGCTTAATTCTTTGAAAATTTAAGCTTCTCTCATGAAACCTAATGCTAATTGAATCTGCCTTCTTTTCACAAATAGGTCTGGAACTGGATCCAATGATCCAGATCCAGTTCCAATCCAGGTAGTGCATTTGGCCCCTTTCCTCCACCCTGAAGACTGCAGGACAGTGCAAAATGAGCCACAACCACAACAAGATGAGACAGAGCATGTCCAGGTGACACCTAGGAAGAAGATGGACATGAGTAAGAAGCTATCACCAGTGAAGGCCATACTTCCACCAGCAAGCCCATCCAGCCCTGCTTCAAACACTAGAAGCAAGAAGAAGGTTTAGGTGGAGTGAAAGTTCTGTGGATATTTTGTTGATGTCATTGTGCAGAACCTATTGCCAAGTGATGGCATCTACTAGTTCCTATTATGAACAATGCTTAGCTTCTATGTAGATGGACCAGTAATCTAGATGTTATGAATTTGCTGTTATGTGATGACAAAACTATGTGTGATGTTAAACACTTATTGCCTGTTGCTTTGTGCTTAGGACATTTTTATGTCATTCCTTTTGTACATAGGCTAGTTTTATGTCATTCCATTCATTCATCCATCCAAGCATACATCCATTGATTCATAATAGTTTTACATCAACTATCTCTCTCTCTCTCTCACACACACACACACGCAGCCACCTAGTTCTTGAAAATAGCATACAAAGAAAGAAAAATGCAAACATAGACCATCTTTTCTAGCCACTTCAGCTGTTGCATAACACCATTGTCCACTTGTGCATTTCCTACAACTCTAGCAGCATGTGCACCTTCCTGGATGATTGCTAGAGGAGTTGCAGTAGGGATAGCACCACAGGGTGCAACTGACTGCAGTGGAACTGCCTGTAGTGGAGCAGAGGTTGCTGTTGTGACCCCCATTTCATCCTCCCACTGCACGTACTGGTAGCCTCCCACCTGAAAACCAAGACAAAAGAAGCTAACTTAGACCTAAAAAACAACCAAAAAAGGAAAAACAATGAAGAAAAGAAACAATAACTGCAAAGTACGGGCACTTGTGGAAGACACAGTTGTTGTTTTTTGTGGTCATTGAGGTGAACCGATTGGCAAGAACATTGCAGTTGGGGCAAAACACCTGCCTTAACCCATGACCACCACCACCACCACCACCACCATAGATGTTGCAACCTTCAGACATGTCAGTGGCTAGAGAGAAGAGAACAGTAGAGAAGAGAAGAGAAGGAGATAGATTGAGATGCACAAGGGTTGGTCCTATATATAGGAAAGGCAAGGGGGGCTCAGTTGGCGCCAACGAGCCAACCCTTTCCCGCCAAATCGCTAGAGCCTTGAAAATGGCATGAAGGGACAAACCAAAATCACTTTGCCTCTCCAGACTATGGGCAGTGACATCTTTTCGCACAGTCGTTAGCCACTGTTACGAGCAATTTCAGACGGAATGGTTTAGAGGGAAAGAAATAAAGAAAAACACGCTGGCACAGAGGTGCGAATCAACTTTTCAAGGGCACAGGGAAATTGTCCATCTTTCATAATGACATAGCGGGAAAAGGCTCTTTTAAATGTGGGTGTCAAAAATTCATTCTTTGAGATGCTACCTTACATGAATTTCTAAACAAACTTTGCTTTAAGCAAAGCTAAACTCTTACTAGGTAGATCTCCAAAGTCCATATTAAATTGGACGATGAAACTCTTATTAAACATCCAGACGAGTATATATATATATATATATATTTCTACAAGCAGTGAGTGCAACACTTCTAACAGTAGTGCTTATTTGTGAGCACCGAGGACTCCGAAAAATAACTCGGACAAAGTATGGAACAAAAGGAATAGTCCTATTAGTAGCATGATGTTTATAAGTGTCCACAACAAAACTTGACGGTGGTCAAGGTCATACCATAGCATTGGATGACATCCCAATACCACAAATGAAAGAAAACCATGTTGCAATATGGATGAATGTTGACCACACCGGCAGTCAACCAAGCCACAACAGCTCCTGATCCTATTCCCAAAAATAGTTGTCCACGGCTCACCTTGTGCTTGAACACCCATTCTTGTGTATCCATGTCCCTAAGAACCTAGATCAATAATCCATGGTTCCTCCATTTCTTATAATAACGATACAACAAGTGACATGGGCACTATCCATGACCTTCTTTGACGATGCAATGCAGACGCCCTTGTGACCAGGTGACAAAAGAGCACCTTGTTGCTGGTGTCAGGACGGCTTGTCATGTGTCCAACCAACTTTATTGTCATCGGCTACTCAAGAAAACCTTTTATGTCAAAGATAAACTTATATCATAGTTATGTGTCTTTGGTTGCAAGTGTTACATCTTGAACAAAAGCACTAGACTTGGCTCAATCCCTATCTTGACTTCACTCAACATAGTCTTCACAACCATTCTCACATGTACACTTGCTTGTTGACATGCCCAATTGCTAGGCGTCAACGGTCAATCCTCTGACCCTTGGTCCCCCAGTCCAATCCTTCATGTCCTCCCTTTCACCACTCCTGATCCATCACGCATAAACTCCTTGCTTGACCTTCTCCATTGTTGTCATCCGTTTCATGCTCAACACCTACACATCCATAGCCAAGAGACATTTTGCACACACTAACTCATCAATTAGTCACACACACACACGGTTAACAAAAGCTAGCTCTGATGTATTCTCACCTTGATAATTATGCATCGCTCACACCATGCTCACATATCAACCATGTGTTTGTACAATCATGTGCTCTTTGTTGCTAATTCCCAAGGGCACCTATATTGTATCATATAAGAAGGTGATGTCTTGTGTTGTCATACTCCCACGATAGCGCACATCATCATTACACTAAACAATGGAGGCACCATGGACTATCAGTCTGGGGTTCTTCAAGACTTGGGCACACAACAATTGGTCCTAAAGCACAAGGTCAGCTCAATGCATGTGTTTCAAAAGAGGAGTTGCACAAGAAAGGTTCATTACCTTGTGGCCACCATGCATCTAGATTGCATATTTTTTAGCACTAGGATGCTCAAATCATATCACATGATTTTGAAAACTATTAGAAGTGAGTGCTCTCGACATATTTCAACATGGCGTGAGAAGATTAATCTTTATATTCTATACTTATTGGAGTTATTTATCTGACTCATTGTTGCTAAAAAATGACACCATAAATGATTCATGGGGATTGTTGATCTATATGTTCAACAAGAGTATCATCTTGCAAATGTGGAGTTGCTAGCAACATGGTTTTCTATATATAAAGAGTTAGCATTGCTCAATGCAAATCTATTTGTAGTCATGTAAGGCAGCATTAGATATGCTAGCTCTCTATATGGATATAGTGTCTCATATTTCCAAGTGGCATACAATGATATTGACCATCAGCAAGTGTGCACTATCCAAACAATATAGTTCGTGTGTAGTCTCCATCTCCACACTTTTGAACATGAATTCGTGCGCTGGTGTGTCCACTCAACACTTGTCAACAGCCCACCACACTTTTAAACATGACTGTCAGGATGATTGTGTTTTCCACACTTCTCGAAGTCACTGTGAGCATATATAACACTATACAATTGTAGAACTTTGTATATTTCAAACATATCAAATTCTTTCTTGTTGTGATCGATCGCTCGCTGTCTCGCTGCACTGGTGCCCGGCGTCACTGCGACTGCGAATGAGAGGGATGTGGGAAGGAGAACGGTGATCGATCTGGAGGATTTATGGATGGATTTTTCAGCCGCCGCTCCTGGAAACGCAACGGCTAGTGCGAATGTGAGATTTGAAAAAAGGCCAGAAAATGCCGAGCGAACCAGGTTAGCAATTCATCATCAGTTACTAAAAACCCTACTGTAGATGGAGACAGATGCAAGCAGACTGGCAGGACGCGGCAGCAGTGAAAGCTTGCCAAATTAGTGAAGACAACAGGACATTTGTAGTGAGAACGCAGCAGTCCGTGCTTTAATTCCCGGCTCTACGTGTACTTTTTAGTGGGCCCGCCCTATGCAACACATTAGCATTTTGTGGGCTAGGTCAGGCCCCAAAAAAATCCAACTATTTTGGACCGTCCATAACCGTTACACTGGGCCTAATAAGTCGGTCCTAAGTTTTTGGGTTGGGCTACAAGGTAGAGTTAGCTCTACGGTTCTGAAAAAAAGGGGTCTTAGGTTTATGACTATTCTTTTTCCTGAATTTTGCTCTATGGTCCCTAAACGAACTTTCTTTTGCTCTGTGACCTTCCGTCCGTTTTAGATAGCTAACGGTGTTAAGTCAGGGGTAAAAAGACTATTTTACCCCTAGCAAAAAAATGTAGAGTTTTATTTGTTTGTTGTATATGTGGAGTAATATTAAGCAAATAAGTTCACACATAACCACATTTTATGGAAGGTCATGGAGCAAAAGAAAGTTCATTTCGGGACCATAGAGCAAAATTCAGAAAAAAAAGTGTCATAAACCTAAGACCCACTTTTTCATTGCTATAGAGCTAATTATCCCTTTATACAATAAAAAACAGCTATTCAATAAGGATCGTGGGTGGGACAAAACCGAGTAGCTCAGGCTAGGCTAGGCTAGGCTCAATTTGCCCGAGTCTACCCATGTGCATCATATAATTTCTGGTAGTGGTAAGCATTACCGTACGTTCTTATAAGGACATCCTCAATGAACCGACCTAGGTTACATGGTGCCAGTGTCTGATAAGAAGCAACATGTTACTGTTTCATATATGGTTTTAAATTTCCTAATATCAGCTACTGATGACAGGCTGACCACATGATTAGAAAGCTCAATGATCCTTGGTCACCTATCACCTTTCTCTACGACCGATACTTTTTTACCCATTTAATTTTGGGTGACCCTACTACAAGGCCTATTTGCAACACTACTGAAACGGAAAATATCATGTCGGTACGAAACCGATAGAAAAATGTAAAAACCCGACAAGGTAAATAGAAAATTATTTTTCCTGTCAGTGTACCGACAGTATAATCTGACAGGGATAAAGCGACAGAAAAATGCCGTTTTCCTGTCGGTAGGATTAAATTACTGTTGGGATGTCATATTTCTTGTCGGTATCCATTCGATAGGAAAATTATTAGTCGCCAGGTCTAGATTTATATTTCTGACGGTAGATTACGATAGGAAAAAACGGTATACCGACGAGGAATAATATTTCTTGTTGGTTTACTACCGTAAAAAAGACTTTTTACCGACAGGAAATATATATTTTTACGTCGATTATGGACCGACAAAAATAAGTATTTTTCATGTTGACTCCCTCCGACAGAAAAAAAAATAGGACATAGCGACGGGAAATATGATTTGTGTGTTTCCTGTTTCCTATCGTTGGTTTAATTTATTTATAATTTCATACAATATACATGAGAGCAGTACATGCACAAACATAACATATGATTCTATAATGTTTCCAACTAGAACACAAATATGTTGCATCAATTTTTCATCATCCACATGCCATACATCTAGATTAGATGCCCACAGTTGGCATCAACATCCACAAATTAAGATGTCCATAGGTCTTGCATCCACAACTACATAAATAATAATTTCACAAAAGCATGCACTAGTTGATTTTTCTTTCCCAAAAACTGGCATCAACTTCTTGGCTGCACCTTTACTATCTAAAGGTTAGAAGTGGCAACTACCAAAAGCTTCTACGACGAACACAAAGTGGCATTATATGTTTGTGATGACTACCACCTTCATGCATGGTTTCCACTATGGAGGTTCACTATTCGTCTATTCCCATGCAGCTCCGTATGCAGCATTGATATCGTCTTCATCATATCCATCTGCGGCAAGGTTACCTTCATCGTTTGTGGCATTACCATCATTAGTCGATTCCGAGCCAACATGAGAACAACTAGTTGCCTCTCTCTCTCTCTCTCTCTCTCTATATATATATATATATATATATATATATATATATATATATATGACTGCACTATTTAACATCCTGCCTGTTGAATAATATTCAACACCCACTACTGTAGATGGCAACTATAGTTTTGAAGTGATAATTTTACTCCGTGACGTGCATGGCCTAATATAACTCACACATTAAAAACCAATGGCGTCATATGTGTATACTGATTTAAGTGGGACCCATACATGTGCATGCGAAACCCCTAAATAAATGCATTTATGACTCGTTAAGGTCTATGAGTAAACCAGTGACCCGATTCTTAAAGTTATTATTCCGGCATCTAGTATGCATGGTTTTTTTGGCTAATTAATTTTTTTATTATTCTCCATATTTAACTGTGACATAGATATAATAATTTTTACTACTAATATTATCATTTGGCTTATAAATAATTTTGTCAGCACTTGTGTATAGTAAATTTGCTCTAATAATTACCGACGCATCTTGTATCTATTAAGCCTATTTTGTATTACTAATATTAGAACTTAGGACTATAAATAATTATATATGGATCTATATGTAGTAAATTTTATTGTAGAGGTCTCCGTGAGAACATTTTTATTACTAATATTATTGTTTGAGCCTATAAATAATTCCACCAGGACTTATGAGCAGTAAATTTGTCTGTGATAATCAACGCAACGTCCAAATGAGGTAATTTTTATTACTAAGAGTATCATTTTAGATTACAAATAATACAATCGGGAGTGCGTAGTAAAATTCCTCGATGTATAGTCACTAACGTGTCCGGTCTTTGGGGAGGATAAATAATTCCATGGGCACCTAAACATAGTGAAATTTGTTATAATAGTCACCGGCATGTCCGATCTCCGACCAGCCTTTTAATTACTAAGAGCTTTATTTTGGTATATAAATATTTTTTTATCCTAACCCATGAGTAGTCAAATTGGTTGTCTAGTCACCCGGCCGTCCGGTCTCTAGTTAGGTTATTTTAGCTTATACATATTATAGATGAAACATTTTTGTATTTAAGAAGACATAGCTATATTTTCCCTAGCTCCTTAATCATATGTTGGAGATCTTCAGGGATGTTGTCATAATATTCGTTTGGACGACTCGCCAAAATGTCAGCCAAAAATTCCATCCTCAGTGGTCTTAGTAGTTGTGCATGACAGATAGCATGACGTTATTATTTATAGTTGGAGACTATATATGCTTACAGTGTTGATCGGTGACAATCTTACACAATCCCACAACTTCATGAAATTGTATACAAGAAAGCCTCCTAATTTCCCGTGGAAGATCAGTTGTTTATTTTCTATATATAAATCAAATAAGCGGTCATCTTCTCCACGCCCATTCCCACCTCGGCAGTTGTCGTCCTTCTTCGTGCTAGTGGCTACATGGACACCCGCTCGGTTGCAGAGATTGCGACGGACAGGGAGCGACGCCTCAGCTCGGCAGTGCGTGGCTATCCCAAAGAGCGATGACTGTTACGTGATTTTCGCGGCGGCTGCCTTTTCGGGCGTGCAGGAGGAGCAACGGCGGACCTAGGATTTTACCTTAGGGTATGCGACGCTTAAAAATTTCTTATACAATTCGATAAACCATTTACAATTCAATAAAACATTTATAATTCGATAAAACCATATTCTAATTCGGTAAAGCAATATTCTAAAACCATATAAAGTGTTCCAATGAATACCAAATACTTTAAAATATAGCTAAAGAAGAGGCTTACAATATTACTTATTGATCCGTCGCTTTTTCAATGACATGAATATCTCCATTATATCATCTTCGTCAAATTAAAGGAAAATATCCCGCTCAATAAATATGAGTAGACAATTAGGTCTGTTCAATAAACTAACAAACACGAACTGAAAATCTAAAATAATAAGAATTAAGAAATCACTCATAAGTAAATAAATCAATACTGGACTACGATAATACGATACAGTGCTGACTGCTGATACGAGATTACAAGATACACTGCCGAACCAATACGCAAATACGTGTCCTCGATTGCAGGCGACGGAAATCTCTGCCGATGGTGCTGCTCTGCCCGCCGCGAGCTCTATTGGCCGCGGATGCGATCTCCGCCGGCCACGTCTGCGAGCGCAAGCTCCGCCGGAGCCACGAACACGATCTCTGCCGGCTGCGAGCGCGCGCGAGCTCCGACGGCGCGGCCGCGGACGCGATCTCCGCCGGCTCGGACGCGATCTCTGCCGGGGTTTCTGATTCGTGAGACGAAACTAAAAAGAGGTGTGCACTTGTAGCACAAAGAAACAAGATGGGCCGAACGGTGGCAGAGCGACCATCGGCTAGGCGGCGGAGGAGAAATACCTTTGCATCTCGACGGGATCGATCTTCTTCCTGAGACCGTGATGAAAAAAGAGAAAAAGAGTGGTGAAAAAAAAGGCAGGTGAGGAATCGAACTCGTGACCTCCTGAGACCGTGGGCATGGCGTGGGATGGTAAGACGGTTTCTAACTTTTTAATCTCAGCCGTTGGATATGCGTGGTAGGTGTGATGTGAGCCGTTGATCTTGAAGGAGGGAAATGACCTAGAGAAGTTTTTAATTATAAGAGAGATTTGCTTCGATAAATAATTTCTCTGTGAGAATATTTTCATTACTAGTATTATTATTTGAGCCTATAAATAATTCCACGAGGCTGTGATAATCATCGCGGCGTCTGAATAAGGTAATTTTTATTACCAAGAGTATCATTTGAGATTACAAATAATTTCGTCAGGAGTGCGTAGTAAAATTTCTACCAGCAAATGATAACAAATTCTGGATGCTTTTTTTTATTCAGGTGAGTGTATTATGTAATTTTTAAATTTTGTGAAGCTTGGTGATAGTAAATATGTATTTTTTTTATCTAGGACTATGCCCAACGGTAATGTTAGCTATTGTCATTGTAAATAAATGGCCCAAATTATTGCATGCAGCAAAATAAAGATTTTTTTTAATTCAAGCCAACCCACAAAATTAAAATTGATTATATTTTATTTAGGCACCACACATGACTAAAATTATATAGGAAGACTATTCCATCGCATCCCGATATACTCAAGCAATACTAGCTATTCATGGTCGCCGAGAAACTTACTCTAGATCAGTCTTGGCCAAACATGTTCGATAAATTCATTGCAACTTTATAAAAAAAAATCTATTGGAAACAATCGTACATGGAGCCTCAGACATGGTCGTTAACTCAATTTAATTCCTATGAAGTTAATCAAGCTATACTGATAATAAAAATTAAAAAGAAAGAAAAAAGTGGAAGCAGCTCTCTTCCGATCCACGGCATGGTTCGTGCGTCGCCTCCGACCCTCGCACGGACGCACACAGGCCGCCGCTGGTCTGCCGCATTGGCCTCACCCTTACACGGATGCACACACGCCCCCGCCGATCCAATTGAACTTGACGAAGAAGCACCCGGCAGGGTCGGTCGTCGCTCCACGCCGCCGCCTGCAGGCTCCTACTACCAAATACCATCATGTTGTGGTCATTCCACCTGCAGCAATTGCTGAAAGCAAGTAATAGTCCTACTAAGAAAATAAAAATCGGAAACTGCATGAAACTTAAGCAAGGCATCATTGCTTTGCTTGGCTGCACAAGTCTCGCGGCCATGAAGCCTCTCGTCGATCTCTTGGTCGAAGATCCAGTGCAGCTAGATAAACAGCCGTGCCAAACCACCACCGCCAGACGTTGGGGCTGCCCACACGGCCTCCATGATGTCCATATCACCACCTAGAACTCCCTGGACCCGCCATCATTGGTCGAGGCTGGTAATGTTGCGGAAGAAGATGACGACAAACGCCATCGTCCGCCGGGGTGCTCCGATTGCCGCCGGCCAGGGTGCTCCACTCGCCGCTGCCTGCAGCATCTTGTGGGTAGGGACGACAGGGAAGGCCGGGAAGGAAACAATGGATTGTGCACTCAATACAATTATTTATAGGAACAATTATTTATGGAAGGAGAGATCAGAGGACTTTTTGCATGCATGTGCTGTAATTAAATCTCAATAATGAAGTAATTTTTTTATCGTTTGGCCTTTTGCATGCAAGGTGCAATAATTAGGTGTGGTACCTAATGTTTGACCATTTAAATTACTGGAGCCATCGCTGCTGAGTTGCATCAGGATGTTAAATACAATTCAACACCCAGGCTTTAGAATAGTATATATATATATATATATATATATATATATATATATATATATATATATATATATGAATAAAAATATTAGTTAGATTGGTACAGGTAGTACTAGTAATCTTCCATATGCTAACATCAGCCAGTAGGTAAACACATTCCTGATAGAACCAAAGAGATTATTTGCCTTCAACATGTACTACTAATTAGCCATACATAAACGAAAATGTACCACCAATTATTCATCCCAGGGTATACTTTTAGCTCTGGCATAATCTGTCAAAGCAGCACTCAACAGCTCACAATATTTAAATAAAGCTCACAAAATTTATCACCAAGCAATATTAGTCTTATAGAAGACATCTTTAAAAAAAATGCCAATCTTATTGTTTCATTTAATATTTATTCACTCATAAGAAAAAAGATCATACAATTCCCAACTGTCATCAATAGCACTCCACAATATTAGAAAAATATGTCCTGATATCAAGTCATGTGAGAATAGAATGGAATCAGATCTATCAAAATTAGGTAGTAATTATAAGTGCATGACAACAACATTAGTACTCAACTGAGTCCCGGTCCATGAGAAATGAACCAATGCAAATATCTACCTTACCATTAGTACTCAATTAATTCAATTTAAGTCCAGTAGCTATGCAAGAATCAAGATGAGGTCACTTCCTCACTGGTGGACTGCATGTTGCCATTCTGAATACCACATCAAAATTTTAGCCATATAGATGACCAGGTCATGTACGAGCTGTGGGCCTTCTTTTTTTTCTTTTGCCGCTGGGAGGCCTGATGTTCAGACTCGATGCCTTTTGGGTTTTTGGTTTCGCGCATGATGTTCAGACTGGCGGCAAATTTACGCGCGTTGATTTTCTTCTCAAATAATCCTGTGTGTTAGAAAAACATCGACAGATAAAAAACTCAAGACAATATAATTACAATTTTTCTGTCGGTATGCAAAACCGACAGTATACTTACAATTTTTTTGTTGGTTGCATAATTGTTCTGTCGTTTTTTTAGCCTTTTCCCGCTATACCATTATGAAAATTGCCCATGTGCTCCTGAAAGATTGATTCACACCTCTGTGCCAGCGTGTTTTTGTTTCTTTCTCTCTGAACCATTCCGTCTGAAATTGCTCCTAACGGTGTCTAATGGCCGTGCGAAAAGACGTAACTACCCTTAGTCTATAGAGGCAAAGTGATTTTGGTTTGTCTCTTCATGCCATTGTCAGGGCTGATCAGAGTTAACAACTAGCGAAAGTTGAATCTATTGTTCACGTATTGTAATGATAATAGGTACAAGGACAAGCATAAAAAAATCAAATTTACTTTGTGTGGGAAAATGACGAAGCTTTCTTGCTAGCCCCTTTGAGAGAGACGTCAGAGACGCGCTCGGCTGCTCCCGCCGTCACCGTGCGCTCCAGCTCCGACATGAGCCAGGCTCAGCACGACAGGGCCAGGCTCAGCACGTCCGCCGCCGTGGACAGGTCGCCCTCGGTGACCACCTTCATGTCGGCGTCCAGGACGTCGAGCACCCCGTCGAGATCGCGTTGTCCACGTACTGCTGCAGTGTCAGTGGAATGTCGTCCTCCTCGATCGTCCCCGTGATTAGATAACGTTTTTTAGCATAAGTGCCAAGAAAATGGCAGAAATAACCACCACCATGTAGATCATATTACCTGGCGCCATGTACCCGACGGTGCCCCGGAACGCCGACGACGACGTCGCCTACTGCGTGGCGGCGTCCGTCAGATGAACGCCCAGCATCCTCGCCGTGCCGAAGTCGCTGACGCGCGCCTCCCAGTCGCCGTCCAGGAGAACGTTGGACGGCTTGACGTCGCAGTGCACGACGGGGAAGTTGTAGCCGGTGCGCAGGTACACCAGCCCGTGCGCCACCGAGACGCACGCGCGCAGCCGCTCCGGGACCGTCCACCGCTGCGCGTCCCTCCCCAGCGGGCCGTGGATCGCTCCGTCGAGGTCGCCGTTGTCCATGAACTCCAGGTCTAGAGCCTTGATCCTGCCAGGCTCGCACGCGTACCTGACCACGCGCGCCAGGTTCTTGTGCCTCAGCCGGCTCAGCGTCGCGAGCTCGGTGAGGAAGCACTTGTCGGACTTGGCCGGGAACTGCGACAGGTTGAGCCGCTTCACGGCGACCACCTTGCCGTCGGGCTCGACGAGCACGCCCTTGTAGACCGTGCTCAGGTTGCTGCTACCAATGACGTTACCTTCGTCGAACGAGCCGGTGGCGGCCTCCAGCTCGTTGTAAAAGTGCGCTCCATCTGCGACATGAGCGACCGCTCGCTCCGCCAGCTGGAGCCCCCGCCCGACGCGACCCGGCGCAGCGAGACCGAGGCCACGGGGGACAACCTCCGCCGCTGGGCTGCCGCCCGCGGCGCCGGTAGCCACGCCACCGCTGGCATCGCTTCTTGCGCTGGGCGCCGGAGTTGCCTGTGCTCGCGCCCCGCTCTGAGCCGGCGAGCCACCTCCCCGCGCGCCGTCGGTGGTCGGCGAGACCCTCCCTGCGGGTGGCCGGCAAGCCCCTCGCCCCGCGCGACGTCGCCCCCTGCTCGGACCTCCCCGCGCGCGGCCGGCGCCCCTCCCCGCGGGCTGCCGGCGCGCCCCTCGCCCCGCGCGCCGTCGCCCCAGCTCGGACCTCCCCTCGCGCGGCCGACAAGCCCCTCCCAGCGCGCGTCGCCGGCCCTGCTCCGGCCTCCCGCGCGCGTCGAGTCCCTTCCTGTGTTCCGCTTCGGTGCGCTGCGCGGGCAGAAGGCCTCGAGTGCGCCGTCTGCCTCGGCCGGTTCGAGCCAACATGTCAGTGAGAGTGAGGGCAAAAATGACATCTTACAGGACTGGTCCCACGTGTCAGAGCTGCTAAACGGAGGAAAACAAACAGAAGATAGACGGAATGGTTCAGAGAGAAAGAAAGAAAAACACGCTGGCACAGAGGTGCGAATCAATCTTTCTAGGTCACAGGGAATTGACCAAATTTCATAATGGCATAGCGGGAAAAGCCTTCGCTTTTTTACAACCGACAGGATAATAATAATTTTTTTGTCGGTTCAGGATGTACCGACAGGGTTTTTTTAGTTTCTAGTAGTGCAACATAGAAAATTCATAGAAATCATACATGAATTTTATAGAAAAAATATATGAACTAGAATTATTTTCTGCGTTCCAAATAGGCACGAAGGGTTTTAAAATGTGGGCCTCAAAAATTCATTCTTTGGGATGCTACCTTACATGAATTTCTAAACAGGCTTTACTTTAAGCAAAGCTAAACTCTTACTAGGTAGATGCTCCAAAGTCCATATTTAATTGGAAGATGAAACTCTTACTGAAAATCCAGACGAGTATATATTCCACAAGTAGTGAGTGCAACACTTCTAACAGTAGTGCTTATTTGCGAGCACTGAGGACTCCGGAAAATAACTCGGACAAAGTATGGAACAAAAGGAATAATCCTATTAGTAGCATGATGTTTATAGGTGTCCAGACCACAAACTTGACGACGATCAAAGTCATACCATATCATTGGATGACATCCCAATACCGTAGATGAAAGAAAACCATGTTGCAATCTGGATGAATGTTGACCACACCGGTAGTCAACCAAGCCACAACAGCTCCTGATCCAATTCCCAAAAATAGTTGTCCACGACTCACCTTGTGCTTGAATACCCATTCTTGTGTATCCATGTCCCTAAGAACCTAGATTGACAGTCCATGGTTCCTCCATTTCTTTTGATAACGATACAACAAGTGACATGGGCACTATCCATGACCTTCTTCGATGATGCAATGTAGACGCCCTTGTAGCCAGCTAACTAAATAGCATCTTGTTGCTAGTGTTAGGACGACTTGTGTCATGTGTCCAACCAACAACTCTATTGTCATCGGCTACTCAAGAAGACCTTGTATGGCAAAGACAAATGTATATCATAGAAGGTAGTTTTTTTACTCTTGAGGGCATGTGCTCTTAGCCTATGGAGCATTAAATTCACATTGAGATGTGTGCACACACACATCTCAACACAGATTCGCATTGAGATGTGTGTGTGTGTGTGTGTGTGTGTGTGCATATCAGTATCACAATACAAATCTAACACTCCATGTGTTAGGAGCACATGCCCTCAAGGGCATATTTAACTTTACCGTATATCATAGTTATGTGTCTTTAGTTGCAAGTGTTACATCTTGAAAAAAGGACTAGACTTGGTCCAATCCCTATCTTGGCTTCATTCAACACCGTCTTCATGACCATTCTCACATGTACACTTGCTTGTTGACGTGTCCAAGTGCTAGGCATCAACGGTCAATCCTCCGACCCTTGGTCCCCTAGTCCAATCCTTTATGTCCTCCCTTTGACCACTCCTGATCCATCACGTACAAACTTCTTGCTTCACCTTCTCCATTGTCGTCATTCGTCTCATGCTCAACACCTATACATACATAGCCAAGAGACATTTTGCACACACTAACTCATCAGTTAGTCCCACACACACACACTTCACAAAAGCTCTGATGTATTGTCACCTTGATAATCATGCATCGCTCATACCATGGGCACATATCAACCATGTGTTTGCACAATCATGTGCTCTTTGTTGTCAATTCCCAAGGGCACCTGTATTGTATCATAGAAGAAGGTGATGTCTTGTGTTGTCGTACTCCCACGATAGCACATCATCATTTTACTAAACAATGGAGGCACCATGGACTATCAATCTAGGGATCTTCAAGACTTGGGCACACTTGGAGAATCCGTTGGCACCACACCGGTGTAGAGAACATGCCACGTGTCTTCCCTTCCATGTCCACCTGGAGAATCCGTTGGCACCATGCCAGGTTCAGGTACAGCATGCCGTCAACGAAGGCGCCACCGGGGGTTGTTTGAAGGATGAACCTGTGGGCACCACAACACAAAGTTCCTTGCGACCGAAGTCATACGATACCATTGGACGATTAGGCTTGCGACCGAAGTCATATGATATCATTGGATGATTAGGCTTGCGCCGCAGCTAAAAGAAAACCATGTCGCTATCTAGATGCATGGCGACAACACGGAACTCATACAAGCCATCGCCCTTGTTGATCATCTTCCCAAACAGCTTGTCACGGATCACCTTCTTGTACTTGCAAAACCATTCTTGCCTATGCATGTCCTCAAGAACCCACAAGAACAGTCCATGGCTCATCCATTTCTTGTGGTAACGGCTACTCAACCACTGACCTGGGAGGTGTTCATGGCCTTCTTTGACGACGTTGTGCAGGCGCGCCCTTGCGACCGGCCGACGAAGAGCAACTTGTTGTCGGCGTCCGACTCTTCGTCATCGCCGGCGTAGAGAATATGCCTCGTGTCTTCCCTTCCATGTCCACCTAGAGAATCTATTGGCACCACGCCAGGTTCAGGTACAACATGTCGTCGACAAAGGCGCCGCCGGGCGTTGTTTGAAGGATGAACTTGTCGGGTCTGATCTGACGGCTCCACAGCTCCAATGGCGTTCGCCTCTCCTCTAGGCTCCAGTCACTCTTGTTGTTCCTCCATACCCCAGTCCCCAACGAGTAGGCATGCACCGTCATCGTCCCCAGCATGTCATCGAGGAGGTGACAATTCCAGAAAAGGAGCACCTGGAAATGAGAGGAAATGAACGGATCGAAGAGCAGGGAGATGTGGATCTGCGAGGTGAAGTTCCTCGGGTCGTTGAGGAGGTCGTCGTCGACCCAGTCGACGTAGGTGGGCACATCCATCCACTGCTGCCTCGTCAGGTTACACACGGCGAAATCCTGCCAGAAGTCACTCTCAGGCATGTGGCCCAGGAGGAGTCCATTGCAGGAGTCGATGAGGTATATGTGTTGATTTCCGGGCAGCGCCTTGCTTAGGAACGACAAGGAAAGGTCGACGAACATCATCGTCGTCGTCTGTAGGGTCGAGATGGCGGACTAGAGGGGGGTGAATAGTCTTTTCTAAAACTTAATCGCTTTGGCTAACCGAAACTATTGCGGAATTAAAACTATCGGTCTAGCCAAGACTACACCCCTCTATCTATTACTTTAGCACCTAGCAAAGATGTCTATTATGTTACTTAAGGTGCCAAGCTAGGAGGCTCACCTAAATATGTCTAGGTTGCAAGGTCACACAAACCTAAGAAACTAGTACTCTAAGCAAACCGGGGAGCTCCTACACATACTAGTAAGCAAAGCACAAAGCACTTAAGCTCACTAGCAATGCTCTCTAGCAAGACTAGATAAGTCAACTAGAGAGCTCAACTTACTTAGCTACACAAACTAAGCAATGTGACTAACAAGGCTACTCAAGCCAATTAGCCACTCAAGAGCAACTTCTAAGCTACACAAGCTAGAAGGTAACTAGGAAAGCTACACAAGCCAAACTAGTTACAAGAGCAACAACTAATCACTAGCACAAGTATGAATAAGTAAATACATGCTAGTGATTTGGAGAATGCAAACCACCGAGAAGATGTACAAGGTTGACATGGTGATTTTTCTCCCGAGGTTCACTTGGTCGCCACCAAGCTAGTCCTCGTTGTATCGGCTCACTCACTTGGAGGTTTACGACTTTTTACAGGCCTCACTGCCTAACCCCCTCAAGGGTTGCCACCTAACCAACACAAGATGAGGGCACTCAACGATACCTTCAACTAGAGTTGCTCTTCGCGATCTCCCGCGGGGCGAGCACAACACCCTCACAAATTCTTCTCCAGAGCGCCGCACAATCTTCTTGCGTCCTTCGACGGAGCCACAAGCCACCAAGCCGTCTAGGAGATGGCAACCTCCAAGAGTAACAAGCACCACGAGCTTGCAAGTCGATCACCTAGTGCCACACGAAGCTATCTCTCAAAGCAACGCACTAGTAATCGCTCTCTCACACAATCGGATGAAGTCTATCAAGTGTGTGTGAGTTAGAGGGCTCCCAACCAAGCACAACTAAGGGTAACACAACCCCAAGGTGCTCTACCAGCCCCAAGGGCCAGCCAAGGGCTATAAATAGCCAACCAAACGAAACTAGACGTTTTGCCCCATCACTGGGCTCTATGCAGAGGGTCCGGACGCACGCAACAGTGCGGGTCCAGACCATGCAGAGTCTACGTCCGGATCCTTCTAGCCGTTTGAAACAGCCGTTGGCGCGCTCACTGCGCTCTGCCACGCGTCCTCCGGACGCAGCCAATAGTGTCGCACCGAACTAACACCTGCGTCCGGACCTCTATTCCAGAGAGGTTCCAGAGAGCGCTAGACACCAGACGCGCGTCCGGATTCCTGCGTCCGGACGGCAAACAGCGTCCAGTTCACTCCTCCGAGCGACAACAGAGAGGGCAAACCTCCGGACGCAGGGTCCGGAGTTCACTGTCCGGACCAACAACTGCGTCCGGACCCACTCTGTCAGCTCTGCTTAGATAGGGGGCAGGCGACCGGACGCAGACCCGATGGTCTGGACAACCCAAGCCCCTTGCGTCCAGAGTCAGCAGACTCGGCCAGACCTAGGGTTAGGTTCCGGACCCAAGCGCAATGGTCCGGACCCCCTTGGCCCTTGCGTCCGGAGCTCGGTTTTCAGCCGAGACTCCTCCGCACTTCTTCCTTGCTTTCCCAAGTGCTAACACAAATGTGATCACCACCTTGTGCATGTGTGTTAGCATTTTCACAATCATTTTTCAAAGCATTTTCACTTGCTTCTCACCACGCCACTCAATCATAATTCATCGCAAAGTTAGATCGCTCACGGTGGCACTAGATAACCGATATGCAAACAAGTTTGCTCCTCTTGATAGTACGGCTATCTATCCTAAACCCGGTCATAATCTTCTCTACACACCTATGACCGGTGAAACGAAATGCCCTATGGTTATACCTTTGCCTTGCGCATTCCATTCCATCTCCTTCTCCCATGTTGATGCAACACATGCACCAACCACTTGTCAAATGATATGATCCACTTCATATCATCACATGACCGTGTTGGTTCATCGATCTTGACCTCACTTGTTCTTCACCATTGCCTTGGTCCATCGGCGCCAAGCATCACCCGCTTGCCCTTCACACTTGCAACCGGTCCATCAAGCCAAGCCTCATCTTGATCTTCTCCACCTTGATCACATGACTCCATGTCATGTCTCATGTGCAATAAGCTCCTTCATCATACAATCATATGTGAACTAATATCCTGTGTATATATCACTTAAACACATATTAGTTCACCTAAGTTGTCACTCAATTACCAAAATCAAATAGGAACTCTCATCGTCCCAACAGGTAGCCTAGCAAACCGCCTGTAGTTCTTGTAAGGCAGGTAGTCGTCATCATCCCTGTGCTCCTCATCATGGGCACTATCCATGACCCTCTTCGATGATGCAATGTAGATGTCCTTATGACCAGCTGACTAAAGAGCACCTTGTTGTTGGTGCCAAGATGGCTTGTCATGTGTCCAAGCAACTCTATTGTCATTAGCTACTCAAGAAGACCTTTTATGGCAAAGACAAACGTGTATCATAGTTATGTTTCTTTTGTTGCAAGTGTTACATCTTGAATAAAAGGACTAGACTTGGTTCAATCCCTATCTTGGCTTCATTCACACACGTATTCACGACCATTCTCACATGTACACTTGCTTGTTGGCGTGTCCATGTGCTAAGTGTCAACGGTCAATCCTCTGACCCTTGGTCCCCCAGTACAATCCTTCGTATCCTCCCTTTCACCACTCCTGGTCCGTCATGCACAAACTCCTTGCGTGAACATCTCCATTGTCATCATTCGTCTCATGCTCAACACCTACACATCCATAGCCAAGAGACATTTTGCACACACAACTCATCAGTTAGTCCCACACACACACACACACTTAACAAAAGCTCTGATGTATTGTCACCTTGATAAGCATGCATAGCTCACACCATGGGAACATGTCAACCATGTGTTTGCACAATCATGTGCTATTTGTTACCAATTCCCAAGGGCACATATATTGTATCATAGAAGAAGGTGATGTCTTGTGTTGTCATAGTCCCACAATAGCACATCATCATTATACTAAACAATGGAGGCACCATGGACTATCAGTCTAGGGTTCTTCAAGACTTGGGCACACAACAATGGGTCATGAAGCACAAGGTCAACTCAATGCATGTGTTTCAAAAGAGGATTTGCACAAGAAAGGTTGATTACCCTATGGCCACCATGCATCTAGATTGCATATTTTCTAGCACTAGGATGCTCAAATCATATCACATGATTTTGAAAACTATTAGAAGTGAGTGCTCTTGACATATTTCAGCATGGTGCGAGAAGAGTAATCTTTATATTCTATGCCTATTGGAGTTGTTTAGCTGACTCATTGTTGCTAAAAATGAGCACCATAAGTGATACATGGGGATTGTTAATCTATATGTTCAACAAGAGTGTCATCTTCCGAATGTGGAGTTGCTAGCAACTTGGGTTTCTATAAAGAGTTAGCATTGCTCAATGCAAATCTATTTGTAGCCATGTAAGGCGGCATTAGATATGCTAGCTCTCTATATGGATATAATTTCTCATATTTCAAAGTGGCATACAATGATATTGACCATCAACAATATGCATTATCCAAACAATATAACATGACTTTGTTCATGTGTAGTCTCCACAATTTTGAACATGAATCCACGTGCTGGTGTGTGCACTCTACACTTATCAATATGAATCCATTATCATGCCCACCACACTTCTAAAAATGAATTTGTTAAGATGATTGTGTTTTCCACGCTTCTCGAAGTGAATATGAGCATATATAACACTATACAATTGTAGAACTCTGTTTATTTCAAACATATCAAATTCTTTCTTGTTGTGATCGATGCTCAAAATAAGTATCACTCAAGGATTAGTCATCTAGTTGTTCAATAAGATGTCATGTTGTAATCATGAAGGAGTTTGGCTACATCGTCTGCAACCTGACTACGAAGCAATGTGTGCATACCGAGCTACACTTGCTTCAATGACGACCCACATATCATTCATCCTTGTCATGTCCTCCCACATTCAATCGGCTCTCTTCTAGGACCATGTTGTTGGCATGCACATGAAAAAGACAGCTAGTCACACCTACTTGTCGAAAACTGGGCTATGTAGTCACAATGTGTGGCTCACTAGATTGAAGAAAGATAAGGGTCATTGGAAAGATGTTAGCTTCGTGAGCTCAATCAAAATTCAACATATGGGTTCTCGGATGCTTTGTCAATGGCATGGTTTTCTTGACAAAGCATAGTTGAGGTGGGTTCACAAGGGAATGTGCAATGTGTCATTCTTGCGCCACCTATGCTTCATGTGGGTGAATAATAACTAGTATGTGATCTTCCTTATTTGGTCAGTCTCAAGCATTTCTGCATTGCGTTGTGGACGAAGGGCAAGAAGAGGATGTCCCACCTAAGTTGTCCTCTTGTTATTGCAAGAAGTAGAATAGCTAAGGACTATTGGCCTCAGGTCAGTCTCAATGGGGTTTCATGGAGAGTTTCATACACATTAAATAGGGTGCCACATCAGCAGATTTGCATTTTTTGCATGAAACGATGAGGAAAGAGAGTGGAAAGGTTTCATGGTGATGAAATTATACAGTGTTGTTTCCAAAACGTTGGAAACCGTGTGAAACCCCCACTGAGAGCCTTTTTTAGTTTCATGGGATGCATGCAAAGCAAATGTATGGTGAAGATGAGAGAGAAAAGAAAGCGAGAGACATTGGTAACCGCATGAAACTATCAATGAAACTATTCATTGAGAGAGACTCATTTCATGTTAAGTTTCATACAACTAGAAAAGTGCGCGGTGAAACATTGCATTGAGACTGGCCTCAGATCAACTTTAGGAAAATGAGTCCTAAATTAAAGCACTAGATGAGCGATATTGGGATGGTTGGGAAGAAGAGTTGTACGTACAGCCATGCATGCATGGTTGACTACTAGTCTACCATGTGGTCACCGTGCATCCAAATTGCAACATTAATTTCTTTCTCTACCATAAGAAAACACAAATGATGTTGTTGTATGATATGGACCATCAAAAAGTGCATTCTCTCATGTCCTTTAAATATGACTATTGGCCAATTTCACTAGTATTGGCCAATTACACTAGATAATTGTTTTACCCGTACTCCTTTTGTTTCATGCTTATCATGTTTTGTTCAGACATCGAAAATGAATATTATTATTTTATTTTATTCAGAAAAATGTCAATTTGCCTTAAGTCTTGTTTGGATGCACATGTACATCTTAATCCACATGTGTTGAGGTGGATTAAAACCTTGTTTGGATACACATGTATCTACCTTAAACCACATAGGTTGAAGTGAAATAGAATATAAATTAGTTCTAATACACTTCAATACATGTAGGTTGAGATAAATACATGGACATCTAAATAAGTCCTAAAGTGAATTAAACTAAGTTACATCTTACATTTCAATACACTTTAACACACGTAGATTGAGATAAATACATGAGCATCCATACAATGCTTTAACAAAGGATATGCACCGTTTGAGTTTAATCATGAATCCTTGTGTTTCTCAAGTTTCAACTCAAACTTCCCGTGAGTAACACATATTGAAGTACTACATAGTATTTGCTGACTTGTACTTCCTCCATCTCAAATTATAAGACGTTTGAATTTTTTACCTTAAATTTGACCACTTGTCTTATTCAAACAATTATGCAAAATACCACCTTTTGTCGTGGGCTGCTTTATTAATAAAAGTTCTTTGAGAATGACTTAAATTTGACTATTTTTGTATAAATTTTTTTAATAAGACGAGTGGTCAAACTTGGAGTAAAAAAATTAAACGTCTTATAATTTGAGATGAAGAAAGTATAAACTAAGAGTAGCTCCGGTGTATGTATGCCAAAACCAAACCAAGTGGGGGAATCTAACACAACACACTAGAACACTCAGAAGCAAACACGATTAACATGGTAGAATGTAGAAGCAACAACAATAAAACCATGATTAATAAAGAATCCTTAATAAAGATTCCACTTCAGTTAATATTATTAAACCATGAAGGGTCATCATGAGTGATAAACTAAGTTAATTGCAACAAGCCAAACATATTATTATATCACTTAAGTGTGGGCAAAATAGTGATGTAAGTGCAGTTAATCCCATCCCTTCAAGCAAAGAAATCAAGTACCTGGATTGAATAATACAAGGGTGAGATAAAACATCTCAACAAACAAATTTGTTTTGGCAAGCTATTTAAATCACAAGTTAAATTAAAGAGTCACTTTAACATGAAGTTCAAGTTATAGAATAAACATGATATTGCTTCCAATATAGAATATAGCCACGGGACAGAGCTTCATAATAAAACAAAAGGCCATATCACTTCAAGAATAAAATTCATTGGTGGTTCCTAAACATGCACGCTAGTGGCATCTAGGATACTAGCGGTCATTTTTTCATATCAAAATCCCTGAACTTGTACTATGGTGCCACTTGGGTCCAGAACTCCCGAATTTCAATGTTTGGATCCCCAAACTTATATGTTGGTGTCATCTAAGTTCCCAAACTTGCACTTCAACATAGATGACACTAATGGGGTTGTTGATTGTGTTTACCCATGAGTTCGGAAACCTAGATGACACTATTGTACAGGTTTATGAAACCAAATATCAAATTCAAGAGTTGAGGACCCAAATGACACCACAACACAAGTTTAAGGACTCAAATATAAAAAAACAAGTTAGGAATCCAGATGACACCACCGTCCAAGTTTAGAGACTGGTTGTGATATTTTTTTTGCGAGACCCACTTACAAACACGGATGCTCATATACACAAGCGCACACTCACTCCTATAAACACGTGCACACACACCCTGCTCTTATGAGCACCTCATCATTTATCATTGAAAGAATAGTGTCATTAAATCCTAAAATAATACATCTAGAAAAATACGACAATTGTGTTAAAGTTGGTGACTTGAACCTAGGCAAGTAGGTTCCAAAAAAAAACCCAGCTAGTTACGCTCAGTTTGCATCGTTAAATCTACTCTAGTAGCAAATAACCACTAACCAACCAAATTCACATCCTCCCCTTTTGTCACACCTTGCCTATTGGGATCCATTCCCTACCGAGAGGATTTGCACATAAAAGGCTAAGAAAAGTTCTCTTATGACTAAATACATTCATTTTCAAAAGCAGGAGTTCATTCCCTACCGCAGATGTGTACAACCGCCTCGTCGTAATGGACGAGCTTAGAGTTAGGGCATGTTTGGTAGGTCAGCTTCACGAAGTTGTTTTTTTTAGAAAATAGCTTAATGAGCAACTCTCTACATGAAGCTGAACTATTTTAGAAAAAAAATAATTGGCAAAACAACTTCTCCAACAACTTTATGCATAGATATGAGAGAAGAGGGCTGAGATAAGCTACTTTTAAAAGAGGTGTTTGGCAAAAAAAAAACAGCTCACAACAACTACATGAAGTTGCTGTGAGTTATACCAAACAGACCCTTAAAAGTAAAAGGAGAAGAAAGCACCCACGCTCCCACTTCCCAGCATATAGGATACTAATTAACGGCCTCATCATCAACAACTATTATAGTTTTAGGAAGCAAAACAGTAACGGCACTCTGGTCTGCTTGGTAAATACCTGAATACACTAAGACCCTCGCATTAAGACAGAATGTTCAATTACGATCACTTGGTTCGCAGTCCAGAGTTACAAACTTGCGTGGTCACTGGTCAGATCACATATCAGTGAATAACCCAAGTGGTAGAACAAGAATGGACGATTTGTAATGAGATAAACAGTCCGCGGTGTTTTTGAGATCGTGGCTTTTGGAATTGGGATAGTATCGATCGCGCTTCACGAATGACGCGATGAAGCATACCATCACCATGGATTCTAGTCCTCGGGGACTGGAGACTCCTTGAGCACATTCCATGGCTTCGCGGGCTGGTGTCGCGACATGGGAAAGTTCCAGAATGTGTCCGAGTGCTCGTAGAACACGTAGAACATGATGGCAGACGCTAGGAAGAGTGCCAGGAGTACGAACCAGACCTGCCATTCTGCCACAGAAGAGACAGGGATTACAGAAACAGACGACTGGTTAGGAAGCCGTGTCAGGGACATGAGGGCCAAACAGTATTTGCCTGAACATACCTTTCCAGTCAGCAGGCACGTTCAGTTTCGTCAGCTCTGCTCCCCATTGATGTGATGTGAGATTACAACCCTGCGATTATAAGTAGTCGACCGGTGTTAGGAGAAACACTGGAACTTGGATGCCAAAAGCAAACTCTTTGTATATTAGCAGTCGTGCCAAATCTAGCAGAAGAAATCCATATAGTTAGTTCAGTCTATTCAAGGTGACCTAAGCTGAAGATAAACTACACAGACGGACTTTCAGATTCAAGCATCCATGGGTGTTTCCATCAGACGAATACTTATATTAAGCATAACTAAGAGAAGTTTAAAACCATGACACTATAATAAGCCATATACCTAGTGATGAATAACTATATGTTATAATAAATAAGCACGCCTGACTTAACCTCTGCAATAAGCAGTCAGGCAGAACTAAAAAGAAAAGTGCCCAGTAAACTAATCCAGTGCCAAGCTATAGTTACCTTTCAGTAGGACAAAAATCAATGGAGGTGACTGGGGAACCAAGATGAACTTTCTTGCTCCAGTGAGAAACTTCCATTTTCTTTACATCAACAGCACAGAAGTCACCATCATGGCTTCCTCTGAAAAAAATGCAGATCCATGTGAGCATGCTAAAAGCGAGGAAGTCCAAAGATTTTACAGCGTGTAGTTATAGAGTGATAATCATAACTATTACAACTATCTCTGCATTGTTAATTGCAACATAATGCCCTTACCAACAAGTGTTATCAGATTGTACAACTAATGGTTCAATAGACAACAACTGTCAAGTCAATATGTAATATTTGAGTTGAACGCATAACCAGATATACAAGCAAGCAGAATCATACTGAAAAAAATAGCTAAACTCATGAATTAAAAAACATTAACTAGGAGATGCTGAAGTATGAAGCATGTTAATCCCAAAATTGGCAGGTGTAGATGTTCCTAGAAATGCTAAATGGGCTCATACAACTGCGGCACTACAGCACTAGCAGAAGTATTTTATCCACTCACAATGCCAGATACTTCCCATCCAAGCTAACTGAAATTGTGGAGATAGGCTTTCCCAGAAGTCTTTTGTATCCAATTCTATTCCAATCGCTTATGTTCCAGACAACAGTAACAACTTTGGAACCTGCTCCAGTGATGAGAACACAGATCCAGTCAAAATCAGCTTGCCTTTAATTCCACAAATGTATAATTCTCAAGATCAACTAAAAGTGCACCTTTTGCAACAGTGCAAAACAGGAATGGTTTCATGCCATCCCTAGAAAAGCGGCAACACTCAATCTTCTCATCCTGTAAGCATACAAAGAAAAAAAGTTGGAGAAATGAAGTAAAAATTTCAACCATCTCAACAAGCATATGTAAATAAAAGAAATTTATCATAGCATACCGAGGATCGAGTCAAATTGACCAGTGGTGTGCCCTCATCTATCTTCCATATTCTGGCAGATCCATCAGTGGATGTTGAAACTAAGAATTCTGAGTCTAAGCTACAAAATAAAAGGCACCAATGTCGTATCAGCTGGTGGTGATCGAAGTGACCAGTAACCAGAAACCACGACACTAGATAAGTTGAGATGTAGGCTTGGAATTAATTATATGTTATACTATCAATGTTTTCTTTTCCAGTTCAAAAGACAGCTCTAGTGAGTGTGTCCATTTTACATAAGCATTTAGCAAATCTAATGATGATACTTATGACATCTCTGTGAACAATAAGAAAAAAAAAGTATGCTTTAAGCCTGTCTTGACCTGATATCCATGTCTCGGAAGGATTTATGAGCTTTGGGTTCATCCAAAAGCACATTCATGCTTGGCCAATGGAATATTCTGAGATGTCCATCCTGCAGTGGTACAAAAAAACAAGTCAACTGGTATCAGGTTTAGCTAAAAAGAGTGTTGATATCAAACAAGTCACTGCATTGAACAATAGGACTAGACAACAAATGAAACATTTAGAATAAATAGTTTTCATAGCATGTACAAAGAGTTTTAAATGCAAGGGTGGTTCAAACTACATGATGTACAAAGGAAGGGTTTAAAATGTACAAACAACTAAAATATACTGCTGACAGCTTTCTTCTTATAACAAAGACGAAACAAACAATAGGAATGAAAAAAAAAAGAGGAAAAAAACTTTGATCCCTCGAAATTTAGAAATCAATATAACACACCCATACCTCTCCACCAATGGCAAATTTGGCACCATCTGTGCTGAAAGCAAGACACTTTTGTGGTCCAACAGATTCTAGTGGAGGAGCATCTCTTGGAATAATGCCTACTGTGAACTCTTCAAATATCAGTTTGAATAACCTATAGTTGGAAAAATGATATGGTAATTAAGTCATTGACTTGATAAAGGATAATCAAAGGACAAATAAATAAAAATGTAACATGGGAGAAGCTTTTTCAGGATTAGTATAATATAATCAAAACTAAAAGGAATGAAATTAATAGGTAAATAAAAAAATGTGAATTGGTTAGATTAACAAGGAAACTGAGAAAGAATATTTCTATTGCACTTATGATATTCATGAGCAAAATTAAGCCTGCTAAATTAGCCAGATGATGATTTGTTGTGAAATTGATGACAATATACAAATTTACAAACCGTGTACAGCTGTAAGTATAAATTGCAATGGTAAATTTTCATTCATCTATCATTTTGTATCTCATAAATCTATAGGTGTTACTAATATAAGAGTAGTTTTACTAAAACTTGAGAAATCCAGAGTGTAAGCATTACATATATGTTGCAAATTACATGCCATGCATTTCGTACATAACTAAACTACCAGGAGAAGAAATTCTTGTCGTTAGACACTAAAATCACTGCACATTTCGAAGGTCACGAAGATCTATGTAACTTATATTCCCAAATGAACTAGTACAACTAACAATTTCACAAAATCCATTACTCAATTGCACAGCTGAATCAATTTAAGTCTTGTGACCATTTGGTCTATGCTGCCAGACTGATAAGTATAAGGAAATGCTAATTTTGTGAAAGCACTAAACTGTCCAACATGTGGATCAAAATTTCCCCACTTATTCCAGCAAAACTGTCCAATAGCTAGTAATCAGCACAATCTGACCCTGTATCCATATTCCATAATAATGGTTAGTAGCTGGGCATCACAGCTGGTTCATTCCAATTCCCAAGAGGAAAAAAACGAAAGTAATGAGAGGATGCTCCAGGTGTCCAAAACAGAGCACTGATTGAGCCTCCCTAAAATAGCACGTCAGCTGTCACTTGAGCAATTCAACCACAGAAATAAATAAAGTCTGCCCTGAATTCCACACTCGACAACTAAAATTAGCCCCACTGATGGGCAATGAAGACAGTTGCAGACAGACCAGTAGTCCAACACTGCACTTCAAATCACAAAAACGGAGATAAACCGGAAATTCCTGCGCGGGCAGTGAGCAATCGAGGCCAGACACACCCAATCCATCACCGAGACGACGTCCTCGCCCCCCACGCACCTTAAAATTCCACCACTAACACCAACACGATTACACGAACAAGCAGTTTCGAGGGAGGAGCAGAGTGGCGCACCTGCAGCCTTTCGCCGTGGCGCAGACGAGCTCGTCGCCGGCGGGGTGCACCGCGATGCCGCGCGGCGCGTCTCCCTCCCCGAGCACGGCCCTCGCCTGCAGCGCAAAACCGGTTCCGAGGTCAGACTCAACAGACTCGGAGCCAGGCAAATCGAGGACGAGGAGGAGAGGAGGAGGTGGAGCCAGATGGATGGGCCCGCTTCCGCACCAGGGGCTCGGGGGAGAAGGAGCACTCCTTGGCGTCGAAGCCGATCACCTCGAGCGCGGCCGGGGAGCCGGCCGCCCCCGCCCGGCCGTACGCCGCGAACACCCGCGCCGCCGCCGCCTTCTCCTCCCGGCGCCGGATCCACGCCGCGCACGCCACCTTTCCGCCTCCCGCCGCCGAAGCCTCGCCTCCGCCGCCGTCCATGGGCGGTTGTGGTGGCTGCCTAGCGCTGTGCGGGGGTTTAGAAAAAAATTCAAGAGGGCTTTTGCAAAGGGGAGCCCGCGAGTTCGAGGCGCGCCGAATCGAGCGCTGTTGGTTGAGAAGAGGGAAGACGGAGGCAGGTGGGGATCAGACGGCGAGGCGAGGCGAGCCGAAAACGACGACCAAATCATTTGTGTTCAGTTGGGGATTGCGCGTGGGCGGTGGGGCCGCACCGGATATTCGTTCGTTATTCGCTGACTTGCTTCCGTCAACGCCAGCTCACGGGATTCTCCGTTTTTTTTTCTTTTTGGTCTCTCTGTCTATACTGATTTGGCTGGTCCAATGATTTGGGGATAATTCGCATCCATGTTCGTGGTGGCATCACGGTGGCAACATATAAACCTAGGTTATTAATTGGTTGACTTGCGATCAAGATAAACAAGTTCCGTTGATCATTTCACGAAATGGTTGAAGTTCGGGCCGAAATACATTCGAGAGATCTTTTTCTTTTATCAGCATCTCCTATATGTTAGAAAATCATGAAATAGAGATAAATTTCAAGCGCCATTCTCTATAGGCCAACGATATATTTTTTTATCCAGATTTGTGTATAGGTTTAAGAGCATGTTTGGGACTATTCCGCTCCACGTTTTTCAGCTCTGCTCCACGTTTTTTAGCTAAACGGTTTTAGCTCCACGCACAAAACTCTAGAAAAAAAAGGTGAAGTTATGAGAGCACCTACAGAGGTACTCCACGAACTCCAGTTTTTTGCGGAGCTACTCCACGGTAGAGTTTGCGGAGCAGAGTTTGTGGAGCAGTCCCAAACAGATCCTAAATTCAGTGGTGACTAGCTGGGTTATCGAAATTGATTGCCAAAAAGAGTTATGATGAGATGGTTAAATCGATGAAAGAGGCGGTTTAATAGACTTAGTGTGTGAGACGATCGTGACTGTGTGGATGACAGAATAAGTGATGAGCAATGCTGAAGGTAGAGGATGCATGAAGAAACCCCAACAACACCTGGTTAGCATGGTGGAGATGTGAGATTGATTATAGTGGATAGAATATCAAATCAAGATGAAGTACAAGCAGTAGACAAGAAACAAAGTTATAGTTAAATGCAGGTTGGAAGAAAGATAACTTAGAGTTTGCTTGAAAAATAAACAAATAAGTGTACATATTTGTAATATAGCATGCCCCTTTTCATTTTGTCAATACTGAAATAGGTTTGATCATGGGCCTCCTGATTTGACTCGTGCACCAAAAACCTATCCCGAACAATATATTCTTCAGTATCTTCTACTCTCTCTCTCTCATCCTGATTTGACTCGTTCAGCAAAAACATATTCCGAACAATATATATATATATATTCATGATCTTATGTATAAATTTTAATGTTTTCAGTAAATATGATTTACTTGATATTTGTAATTTTGGTGGTTTAGCTTCCAGTTAGATTCAATCAAACATGCTCTTCCTCATAAAATCATCATTTGATTTTTATTGTAAAAACAATTGTGAGGAAAATATAGCTAAAGGTTTGTAGACAAGGGCGATATTGTTTTTTATGTGGCCCCAAGTATATGTGGGCATAAGGCCCATGGGCATACCCCTGGCCTATTGTTTTGGCCTAGCCTACCATGCGTGCTTGGTGTATGTTCCGTGCCTAGGCTCTTTCCCAGCACAGTGTGCTATCCAGCCAGATTTAGTTAAATTAATAGGCACATCGCGGTCATCTTCATCCAATGTATATACCTCATTTAGTTGTGCTAAAATTCTAACTCCAATCCCCATCCCCACCAAGACGATGCATTCAATTTGCTTCCACGTTGCACCATGTTTTCCTCTCGGTCCCACTTCTTTTCCGTCACTGCTTCCTTTTCTTTTCATCGCCACTCCCTATCCGCAGTGGCGGAGCTACAGGCGCCGGCATACCCTGCAATATACGTATTTCTAATAAAAAAGAAACGAAATAGCAACTCTAACAGTTTGACATTTAGATTTGGCATATCTAATTTTATCAAAAAAAACTAAAAAATTGGTGGCCAACAATTTGACATTTGAGCTTGGCATTTTTGTCAAAGTTGCAAATAAGAACTCGCACTTGGTAATTTGGTGACCATGAAAAGGGGAGGCAAATTTTTTTCCTTCTTTTTTTTTCACGGCTAAACAATGGGTGGCGCCCTTTTTTCTTCCTTTTTATCCTTCCTTTTTTTCACGGCGGAACATTGGGCAGCCGTTGGGGATATAACATCGGCATATCCCCAGGGACCTTCTTGGGCCTGCCGACCAGGAGACGACCCAGCCTACGAGGCCTTGCGGCACGCGACTAGCCCGTCGTGCTCGCTAAGGACTCCTAAGAAGACTTGCTCGCCAAGAAAGATCCTAGTAAGATAGACTCAGATCCCTTGCCATGGGAACCGATCGTAATCTGTTATGATAGGTAAATTGTAACCCTGCTCCCCGGCTATATAAGGTGAGCAGGGACCCCCCTAAAAAAAAACCCAGACAACCTCTCTCAGAGCATCTCCAACAATTTGTTATTTCTCACTTGTCAAATATTGTGTTTTAGCAAGTTGCTACAATAATGTACCAAGTTGGAAAGAGGTCATCTCCACCAATTTGCTATTTCTCACTTGCCAAACAAAAAAGAAGATTAAAAAGGAAGGAAACTTGCATGCGGAGAAAACTTGCATGCGGGAAACCGAGAGGAGGACTCGCGGGTGAGAGGATGGCAAGCCGATGCACGCTCACAAAAATAGAAAACCGATGCAATCTTCTGGCAATCGTGTAGAATTGGCAAGTCCAATTGGCAAACTGTTGGAGAGTGTTTTTTTGATTGATTTGCTAAATTTTAAAGGATGACAAGTGATTTAGCAAACTGTTGGAGATGCTCTCAGATCATCTACAGATCTTGTAACCTGATATACGAGATCAATCTAGCCACCAGAACACAGGACGTAGGGTATTACGGCGGTTTGCCGGCCCGAACCTGTATAAACCATCGTGTATACGCTCTCTGTGTTACGCTTGATCGTCGTCGCCACACCTCCGCCTAACAATCTACTACCGTGGGGTACCCCCTAGGTAGACTGCGACGCATATTTCGTCGACAGTTGGCGCGCCAGGTAGGGGGTGTGTACATCGACTTCATGGCTCGTCAAGCGGTCACCTTCCCGGATTCGATTGTCCTTCCGGCGCCCGGCACCGTGATCCAGATTGGATCTATGTCTTGGACCATCGGATCCGCGCCGCGCGGGGTAAGTCCACCACCATCTCCGCGTCATCCCGCCATACCGATGTACCACCTGCGCAAGGACGTAAACATCGACGACCTGATCGGCGCCGTCGATTGCGCCAACGCCGGAATCATCAGCTGCATCGACCTCGTCCAGGCGGCGCGACGCCGACTCCCAGGTCACCACGGTCGTCGACCACGCTGCCGTCGGTCTCCGCCGAAGACAATGGCCACGATGACCAGGGACACTCGACCCTCCCCAATGATGCCCTATGGGCTCAATAATCAGGCCGCTGTCTTCCAGCGCCAAATGCATCGACTGATCTCCGACCAGATTCCCCCAGCACCCATAGTAAACACCGTCGTCACCTCCCTGGTCTCCGACGACTCCGACCAGGCAGTATCTCTCAATGGGACGGTCTCCTCAGCCTCGGTCGCCTCCACGAGGCCCGAAACGCCCGGTTCATCCGGATCGACCATCGACATCCCAGAGTTCCCCCAGGTTTCGGGGGATAGTTTTTCAAGTCTTCGCCGACAGCGTCCCACGCGACAATGAGACGGAGGCCGATCGCATCGCGAGGGAACAACGCAACAACAAGTGCACACGATGGCGCGAACGGGAGCGCGTCGAGCAAGGGAAACGAGACGAGGAGCACCGCGAACGCGAACGACTTGCACGTAATCTTGAGAATGATTTCGACCGGATAGGCGACGTTCCGATATACCCAACTCCGAGCGCCAACCTCGCCGCGGCAACATGCGAGCTGTCCAAACTCTCCCCTACGCCCGAGACAGAGAAAATAGGAGCTCACCTCAAAGCAGCAATGGTCCAAGTGAATAAGGCGGTCCACCCGTCTGAATTTTCTGATCAGTCTCACAACAGAAACCACCTCGGAAGCCCCCTGCGGGAGTACAGGCAAAGATCCCCGCCACATGAAGGTGAAGCACGCGACGACGCTCGGCGTGAGAGAACGCCGGAGCAGGCACGCCGTAGCCCTCCGAGGGAGTACAGGAGAAGATCTCCGCTACGCGATGGGGAGGAACGCGGCTACCCGCGACACAGACGAACACTAGAGCCGGCGCGACGAAGCCCTCCGAGGGAGTACCGAGGCAGATCCCCGCGGCGTGACAGTAATCCACAACGCGACCTAACACCACCACCCGTTGGATATTTGCGACCTCTTTCCCCTCGCCTGCGCGCTGTCCGGTGGCCAATGAATTTCAGGGTAACATCAGTGGACAAATACGACGGCAAGATAAACCCAGAGCAATGGGCCTCCACCTACGAGATCGTCGTATACGCTTCGGGAGGAAACCAAGATGTGATGGCCAAGTACCTCCCCGTGATGCTGTCGACCACGACCAACAATTGGCTCCAGAAGATCCCTGAAGGCACGATCGATAGCTGGGAACAGCTCAAAGAAATCTTCATTAAAACATATAAAGCCACGTGTGTTCAGCCGGGAATGCGTTACGACCTGGAAAACATCCGCCAGAGGAGCAACGAGAGTCTCCGCGAATACATCAGGCGTTTCTCCGATAAGCGATTGAGCATCACGGATATCTCCGACCCAGAGGCCATCACCATCTTCTCCAACGGTTTACGCATCGACGAACTCAGAAACAAGCTGGCACGGAAGATACCAATGACCATAGAAGAGCTCATAACGATCGTGAATCCTTACGCCAACCAAGACGACGCAGCCCGAAGCAGGGAGATCAGGCAACAATATTCCCGCTCCCCGGAGCGCGGAAGGGACAGGGATCGCCGATCAGACTATCGCAACGATGGAAGACCTGGTGATCACCGGGACTACAGATCAAGCAACTCCGAGCGCTACCCATAGAAGTACGATTACAGACGAGACGATCGTTACGTCGCTAATACAAATGCTAGACCAAGAAAGAACTACGACGAAAGCTACGACAAGATCCTCAACGGCCCATGCCCCATACACAAGAACGCCAAGCACTCCATGCGTAATTGCGACCTCCTCGAGCAGGCGGTGAAAGGAAGAGGAGACAAGAGGGCAAAGAAGGACGATCCCGACAAGGGCAGAGATCAAGAACCACCGGCACCGGAGTTCCGCCCACCATCAATGACGTACTCCATCTTCGAAGGCGTTGTGGTCGTTGAAGCAGAAAGAAGACGTCGCCAGGTACGCAAGGATGTCTACTCGGTAGCAGCAACAGGCGAGGGCGCGGACGACACACGCCACCTAGACTGGTCAGAACAGCCCATCAGCTTCTCCGAAGAAGATGAGTGGACAGACTTCAGGTACCCTGGTCGCTTCCCGCTCATCGTTGATCCAACCATCGCCACGTGCCACTTCAGGAAAGTACTGGTCGACGGCGGCAGTGCCCTCAACAACATATTCGCCGATGCCTTCCGCCAACTCGAGTAATCCAAGAAAGACCTCATGCCTGCGAACTTCTCCTTCTGGGGATCATCCCCAACAAGGCGTCAACACCGGTAGGCCAGATCACCCTCCCTATGCAGTTCGGCAATCAAGACCACTTCAGGGTGGAACACATCACCTTCATCGTCGCTGACTTTGAAACAGCCTACCACGCGATACTGGGCCGACCAGCACTTGCCAAGCTCATGGCGGTTCCGCACTACACCTACATGGTGCTCAAGATCCCGACACAGCAAGGCATCCTCAGCCTCCGAACCAACCTCAAGATCGCATACGAGTGCGAACAGCAAACGATAAACGTCGTCGAAAAGCCTTGTCTCCCGGACGCATATAGTCCAGAAGGCAGCGACAGCCCGCCCGCGAAAAAGCAGAAGGAAGCAGAAGAAGCAGCGATCACTCCCAACTCTGGCGGCGAACAAGCATAGAGGTTGATAGCTCCGAGTAATGCAAGATGCCCTAATATAATCCTAATTCAATAAAGTTTGTACTGTTCTACCTCCAAACAATGAATAAAGGTGCTTTATCTCCATTGTATCTCATCTAACCAAACTTGTTATGAAACTCTCACGGCGTACGGCAATCTCCACAAAGCGCCCACGGCACACAAAGATCTTTGCGACGCACTCATGGCGTAGATTAACCACTCCAAAGACACTAACAACTACCCTCATCACAACAACGCCGATAACACACGACGACCACGACAGTGCGACTACTAACGATCGACGACCTCTCCAAAACACTCTCACAGTGTTCGACGACCTCTCCAAAACGCAACACGGCGTTTCTCCAAACAACCTGGCCATAACCAGAAAGCTCCCGAAGGTGGTCTATCAATGGGTCATAGTGAATAGAAGTGGCTACCCTAAGCACTACGACTACGTTGACAGACCTCCTAAGTGATACTTCCTCATAAACCGGGCGGTGTCATTTAGATCGGGAGCCATGAGGCTATGCGCCCAGAATCTGTATACGACCACGGTACGGTCGACGACTCTACAAGCAGCATGGCTATTCGCCCAGCGTCTGCAGGAACGGTCGCCACAGACCATAGTCACGCCACGATTAGTCCTCTTGGAAAAAGGACCTGACCCTGGTATCATCCAACGCGTGCATGAGCTGTTCGCCCTCTATGCCGCGGGTTGTCAGCAACGTACCTTCTTAGGAGTCCTTATGTATCCTACGCGTGAAGTGGCGCTAGCCCTACGATCTGGAGCATTTGAGACCCAAGGCAGAATGACTCATCGCTATGGCTCATGACTAACGGACACGACAGGACATACAGGTGAAACAAAAGCTCACCGCCCGGATATATTACAGCTTTGTAGTTTTCACTTACACGTCCGACCACTCGTATCCGAGATACAAATCACCGTTGTCTTGCAGCAAAACATAGCATGATAAAAAATCGACATTGGAGATACAACGTCTAAAGAAAAGTTATTCTAGCAATTACAACTTCATCCTACTGATGTGATAAGCGACCACCTCACAAATGTTCCTAGTCCAGAGATCAAACTCATGACGAATTTGACACTGCAGGCTACAGTACATAATGACCCATGGTATCTCACCAAAACGGCGACACTCGTTCCAAACGCATTGATGAGGCCCGACGATGACGACTAAGTTAGGCACATCCTCCAGGGCACGAATCCCCAACCGTTGCCGGATCCTGTGCATATCGTCACGAGAACGCTCCCGAAGACGACGCAAGCTTCGATCATAAAACCGACCATCTGGAAGAACACCTCCGACGAGGCGACAAAGGATAGCAGGCGTCTCCGGATTCGTCGAATCAGCATAATACAACATCATAGCCCTGAAGTACATCGCAACATCGTCTCCGGCAGCCACTGCCCTTCTAATAAGATCCTGCCCACCAGGATCTCGACCAAAAAACATCAACCGCTCCAAGCCACGGAAGAACAATGCCTCACGGTGGTCGACATCGAGAAAGTGCTACACAAAGGCAGGCTCCAAGAAGGCATAGTAGGGTTGACAAAAGTCCTGAAGGCGCCGAAGAGACGAGCCAAATCGTCCAAGCATCATCACAAAATCGGCAGAAGAGGCGGCAGATTGGGCGAATCCTCGCATACTCACGCACATTGGCGTCGCCGTCGATCACTTGAAGAAGAATCCGAAAGACCAACTCCTCCGGCAATGCCAGCAGGGCGGAGAAGCCAACCACAAGGCGCGCACCGTCTCAAACCCTAGCGCCGACGAACTCTCCTACACTAGGCCCAAAATTCGATGGTGGCAAGCGTGGAGATTGTTGAACAAGATGGATCGGAATCCCCACGAATCACCACGGATATATAGTACTGAATCGCCGGCTATTCGAGTCCTAATCGCACTAAAGAATAGAAACACAACCCTTCTCATTCCATCAACCACCGGAGTAACCATTTATACCAAGCGGCGCGACGCTTCGACTTCCAGGGTTTTTGGGAAACCGCAACGAGCAAATACGGAACCGCCACGCCGCCTGCCTATTACGCCCCAAAAACGGGCCGACAATCACGGCCCATTTACCCCTCCTTTTCCTTACATGTTTACTTAAAGTTAATTCCCCGATTCATGGTTAATAGTCCTCCTTGCAATTTCACCAATGCTACAGTCCCGGGGACTGGACGCGCATCTTTGTTATTTTTTCAGGAAAAGGATATAACTACAACAACCTGGCCGACACGGTCGACAGAGCTACACACACAAACACGCTCGGGGACTCCGTCAACACCGACTACTACCCTCAGTGTTAGTTGCATTCCCGACCAGGCTCGGGGACGTCGCCTAGCTCCACGCCGAGCAAGGCTCGGGGACTGCGATCATGGCACCAGAAAACGACCACCAGACGGACAACACCCGGGGACTGACGCCGGGGGACTGCGAATAAAAACCAAAAGACCCCGATACAAGAATCCCTCCGAGCTCCTTCCATCAGGCTCGGGGACTACGGGTATTCGCAGTCGTTTATCATTAAACTAGTATTTCAATCCTTTATTTTCTACATACCTGATCCTGATACAAGAAGCTACTCGCCACTCACATTAGGCTCGGGGGCTACGGGTACTTGCAGTCGTTTTTGTAAATTTATACTCCAATCTCTATTTACATACTTTATGCACTACTTTATAAAGCATGACACCACGTGCATACTTCACCTGCTACCATGCTCGGGGACTAAGTGGGTATACTTCACCTTGCGGTGAATGTATTGATCTTGTTCACAAACAAAGCTCTGCTGTTTTAATGTGCGGTTTTTGCAGAGCCTAAGTGGGTACACTTCACCAGGGAAAGACCTTTCAAAAGTTTTTTCTTCTTCAGCACGTCACATTCTTCTAGCAAGCAGCCGCAACATCCGGCAAGGCGACCAGCTCGCACGCCAAGTTACGACGTTCTCGACCAGATCGACCTGGTCGGGAGACCTCTCCGAGCAACACCTCGACTAGCCATACTGGTCGGGACTCTACGACGACCATCCCGCATGACGGCGACCAGCTGGACGCCTCTCAGGAAGACGCCGCGGGCTCACTAGAAGAATATAACGTGCTCGGGGACTTATTGGGGATATAACCTCGACATATCCCTAGGGACCTTCTTGGGTCTACCGACCAGGAGACGGCTCAGCCTACGAGGCCTTGCGGCACGCGACCAGCCCGTCGTGCTCGCTAAGGACTCCTAAGAAGACTTGCTCGCCAAGGAATATCCTAGTAAGATAGACTCGGATCCCTTGCCATGGGGAACCGATCATAATCATATGGAAATTGTAACCCTGCTCCCCGGCTATATAAGGCGAGCAGGGACCCCCCTCAAAAAACCCTAGACAACCTCTCTCAGATTATCTACAGATCTTGTAACCTGATATACGAGATCAATCTAGCCACCAGAACACAGGACGTAGGGTATTACAGGGGTTTGCCGGCCCGAACCTGTATAAACCGTTGTGTCTACGCTCTCTGTGTTACGCTTGATCGCCGTCGTCACCTCCGCCTAACAATCTACTACCGTGGGGTACCCTCTAGGTAGACTGCGACGCATATTTCGTCGACAGCGGCAGACTTTTTTTTTCCTTCCTTTTTTCCGTTTTTGACAAGTCATTATGGGGAACTGTTGGAGATTGTATATTTTTTACTTTGGTATATCTATTTCAGAGTTGGTAAATTTCATGTTTTGCCAAACCAAAATTACTAAACTGTTAGAGTTGATCTAATTACCTGAGAGGCTAAGAGACGAATGTGGAAACTGAAGAGACAGCCCGTGAACCAACATGAGGGCAAAGGCCCACGCGGCCCATGTGGCCAACGACGGGATACACGCCGCCGCCTCAGCTTCTGGCCGGGTACGGAGTACGGACTATCGCTGGATCGCCGTATAATTTGTTGACGGTTCGACGACAGTTCGTCTCTTCTGATCTTCATCGATCAACAGCATACTGAGTATACCAGATCAGAAATCACCAAATACCGTAATACAGAGCACGAGCATCTAGTGGATAGAGGCTGACCGCTGAGGCAGCGGCGGCGGAGGCTTACGTACAACTTGTAATCCAAATTCAGGTGAGATTCAATCTTGTCATTCTTTTAAAAAATCATGTCTACTTTAATTGATATTTGCTAAGCGCTAACATCATCTGAGTGATCCATTATCCCATACGAGAGTTCAATCGTGCGAGCACAGTTTATTTAGTTATTTGATATTGTGTTTTTTTTGTAATATTTATATAGTTACGAAGAGAAATGTGGACATTGTATCTCTTTTTCAGAAGCATGCAGCAAAGAAGAAGGCAGTTGCAGCTTCTGCTACTTCTAATTGTTCCCCTAGTCTGGTTGAACCTGAGGTGAGCAGTTGAGGAATTGTAAAATAGCATTATAAGTCTCCGGTTCTCTTTTATACCTATATTCATTATGGCTTTTGAACTATTTTATATTTTATTTAGTGGATGGTTTGAACTTAATCTATAAATTTAAGCTTTATTATGTTACTCAGTGCTTATATACTGAATCATGTTGTCAATTTTACTATTTTTACTGATTTGCTTAAATAAATTTACTGAATTGTATACAAAAGTTTTCCAGTGGCATACCCTTTAACAAAATCCTAGATTCGCCACTGCCTATCCGTTCTCTACTTTCAACACCCGACGCTCGCCTCCTCCTTCCTTCTCCACCAAAGCGGGCGGCGGCGACCCGACGAAAGAAAGGTATGGTCTCATCCAGCTTCTGTGGCGGTGGTGCGACCTTAGTCGAGTGGTAGGGGCATGACGAGCTCAGCGGGCCCTCGAGCTCACCTGACATGTGCTATGTTGGTTTCTACAACTGATAAGCCAGCTGAAGTCGTTTGGTTGTGAGATACCATGCCTAATAAATTCAAGCGAACAGAACCAGACATAACACAAAACAATTATTAATATTGTTTTGTCAGCTTGACTCTAATCGGGCTATGCTTTATTGGACCTAACCAGGTTTAGATCGTGCTGTCAGTTTGCTATAGCCATGAGGGCAGGAGTGGACTACCTTTTTTTCTGGACTCAGTGGTCCATTGCTTTGCGTACCTCTCTCTTCGGTCTCCACAACACACCATGTCTTTGTCAACTTTGCTCTTTCGCCCTTCTCATCAATCAATACATAAAAAGAGAAATTCAAACTCGTTGCACTCCGATCCGATCGCCCTTCTCATCAATCAATACTTAAAAAGAGAAATTCAAACTCGTTGCACTCCGATCCGATCGTTCCCATACATAAAAATCATACTAGGGAGGTAGGTGCGCTTCGCTGCGCCCGGTGGCAAAGTGTTCAGTAAATCGAAGCTATATATTCATTAACTTAAATATAAATAGTAGAGTGAAGTGTTGTTTTATATCAACTCAAATATACATTTGTTAAGTCAGACATTGCCACACAAATGTACATGCTTTTAGAGGAAAGGAAAGTAGTTATAAACATTATAGAAAGAGAAGTATTCATGTTTTTGTGACGCAAGAACATTACAAACAGGTATAGAAAAGTACAACTATAGCAGAAAGAATGGAACCACAACTATTGACCTATTACATTCCCTTTTTTTCTCTCTTCCAGTGTTGTCTCCGCACATTCTTTTTCCATCAGCATACTCAGGTACACCTGAGAACAGAATTTTGAAACAACCAAGCATTCTTGGTTATTATTCAAAGTTGAGATAACAACTCAAGGTCGTTGCCAATAATTTTAGTATGTACAGGGTTGATATGGATGATCAAACTATTACGCAAAACATCTTAGGAGATAAGAATAAATGAATCTAACAACTAATGGAAGAGAGTAAGTATTTTCTTATTGTTTTCGTTCAAAAAAACTATCTACTTAATGTGTACCGAGCATATTTTAGATGGGAGCTCATATTTCCCAAATAAAAAGTATTTGAGAACTTTGTTAGTAGTTAATTATTTCCCCTTATGTTGAGTAATACGACAACGGGTTCATGTTCAAACTTCACATGATACTTTTCAGCAAAGATGAATAAATCAATTTATCATCTAGAGGAGAGTTATCTTCGCAAATTGTGTACAGTTCTTATGGGAGTTCATATTGCCCAAGCAATAAAACTCTAAGAGCCAAAACTTCACAAGAGGAAAAATTGTTCCAATCAAATTTGCTTTCAATTTGCATCCCGCTTTCTACTCATCTAACTTAATTAAGATCCTGTAAGTTTTTTTTTTAAAAAAAAACATTGTACTGCTGTTTGATCAGTATGCAAAATCTATACCTCCCAGCTGTTAAGATAGATCCTTAACTTGTTCATTGCAGAAAATGTTAAAGAATCAACACCAAACATATATCCATTGATTTTTGCATCAATGATAAATCACCCAACTTGATCAACTATATTGTTTTTACTTGTATATTTTTTATACGACCACTTGACACGGTCTTCTATGGAAGCCATTGTAGGAAGCAGGGATCAATCCCTGGCAGGACAACTCCCAACCTTGGGGCTTAAGCATCTGGTCTATGAGCAATTCCTCCGTATATTGTTTTTACTCGCTAACAGGAGTATCATTACATATACAATTCAACAATTTCTAGGTCTGTTAGCTATGGACACTGACTGCAAGCCTCCATGGAACTATGGAAGCCCTAACTAAAGCTAAAATGGGAAAGGAAAACAAAAGCAGTACACATGCTTGTAGGACAAAGATGAAAAGTAGTGATCTTCATCAGTTCTTATCAGTGTTCAGCTAAGTACCTGGTTGACACGACCGCCGTAGCCTAATGAGTATTTGTTATAGTCTGCAAAAGATGATTCACCTGAAAATTTGTAAGGCTATAAGAATTTATACCCTTCACCGTTAAATAGTTGAATACAGATAAAAGCTTGAAAATATTGATAGCAAGTAAACAAATGGCATATTTCACCATAAAAAATAATGGCACATAGCATTTCTTGGTAAACCTGAGGCTGTACTCACCATATATATACATTTGGCAGCATTCCCATCTCTCAGATTTGTTCTGATCTCTCTGCGATTAAACCCGAAAGGAGAAGTCAACTTGTCAATTCCTTCCATGCAAAATGACATGTGAGAACCTAACCTAAGTCCTGATCTTTCGTTTATGTGATTTTGTGGTCATGTAACACAAGCAGCATCCTCCACTACTAATGTGAATTAGTTATTTACACAAAGCAAGCCAAAGTAACATGCCACATAAAAAATGGTAATGATGATGAATTATTGCTAAAAACAGGATGCAAAATACGCAACAAAAAAGTGAGTCATGATTTTAGGTCTCACATTCCATTCTTCAGATCCTGCTGAAGTAAAACATTATTGGACTGAAGTCATTGGCAAATGTCCAAATTAAGATGAATGTTTGGCCTAATAATAAGGTTATAATAGCCTATCAGATAAGAAGATCACCTTCTTAGAGAGCGCCCTGCTTACTGTTAGCTAGATTCCATTGAGCAGGTAAGTGGTAGCTAGATGGATAGCATACCATATGGATGAGTTTTACAAAAGTAAATAATCAATTGGCACAGCATAGAAAACCAGAGGAAACCATTATATTTGCTAAAATATTGGAGATAACTATGTGCTATGCAAGTACGAATTAATGTTTCAAATAAATCCCAGGCCGTGTCAGCAATGGATGTGAATATCTAAATTTACACTGACAAATATTTAATATGTAGGCTTTCGATTAAGCATGTACCATGGAGACTCTGAATGTCTAAATTTGTTATGATAAATCCTTAATCTGTGGGATCTAATTAAGCATGGAGCATGGAGGCACCAGGCCAAGGCTTGCCATCAGAACTGAAATATCCTAACCAGCACTGACAACTCCCCAAATGCATTGAAAACTGAATCAAACATGCAGATTTGAAGCATTATCAAAACTAAAGTTCAGAACACACAAGCAGGCCAATTTTTATCAAGAAAACCAGGTTGGTTAATTTTTTTTTTTTTTTGCAAGGAGATGGAGAACATAACATCATAAACAGATGTTACCCAGTCCATGTCAAAAAAATAGCAAATTCACATGGTCTAAATTTCAGGAAACATCTTGAGGGCGTGTGAGGAAGGAGTTTACTTTCTGTGCTCACCTTGAGAAAGCCTGCAGATTTCAGATGTAGATACGTGATTTGAAGTACAATAGCATTCCTGTAAAAAACACAGAAAACCTCGTGTTGTAGTTGTTAACCAAAAAAGTCGCTAATAACATGGAGGATCCTGCTCTCCATGAGCAGCTCAGGCTGCCCCAAAAAAAAATTACAAAACCCAGCCGACAGGCATCTCTTCGGACATCACGGCCGTGACTGCGGCGTCCTTGATGTTTTTCGTCCAAACGCCTCATTGGGGCCGTCCAGCTATTCTAGTGGATGGCTATCACCTCGAATGCGTTATCTACCTAGTAGGAGCAATCAGAGACGGGTCGAACAAAATTAGAGAGAAGGGGAGAGTACCTTGGTTGGAGAAGGCGATGAGGTTAGATGTGGAGACGACTGCTGCTTCTTCTAGGGGAGGAGGGAAGAGAGGGGCGACCTGGGCCGGGGAAGAGGAAGAAGACGAAAAGGAGGCGGTGGTGGCTGGCGGGAGCCGGCGTCGCCGCGGATTGACCACGTACGCGGAAGTGGCTACGGCGAGTCACCTGGGCGCCTGATCCGGTCGCGCGGCGGCCGGAGGAGAGGAAGAGTAGGATCCAGACGGAGGCGCCGAGGGCATATTTTTCCCCCTTTTACGGGGCTAGGGAAGGGGAAGACTATGGGACGGAGTCTGTGAGGTGCTGCGAGTTTTTTTTTGGAGGCCGTAGTCGTACGGCTTTCAATAGACACAAAGAGAGCAAATGCAAGCGGACACACACACGAGGCTCATGGCTACGGCCGATTGGTGAACAGTAACCAGAACAGTAGCAGAAGCCTTCTCCTTGCGCGGATGCTAGGAGCTATATGAATTTTCATATTCATATTCCATTTCTCGCAGTGGAATTCAGTCCACAAGAATTCTCACTGTATACCAGTGTCAAAGTGGAGCTCCACATCATGGAGCGACGTCATGAATTTCGCATTCAGTCGCAGCATGGCCGAGTGGAAGTGTGACCATGCATGTGAAAAGGTACCGCGAGCAACCAATAGAAGGAAAACAGGTCAGCAACCCTGATCGCATCGGAATACTCTCAACTCTCCATGCATGAATGCATGCATGTGTGGTCAAAATTTCGTGACCGATTTTTGGACCACCAAAATTCCGACCAGATTGACATACTCCCTCCTCCGTATCCCCTATCCTAGTTAGATGACGTTTTGGACAGCGACACGGTCTCCCAAACACAATTTTGACCTTATTTTTATAAAAAAAATATTTATGAAATAATGATATATGTATACTTTTATGAAAGTATTTTTAAGACATATCTATTCATATAATTTTCAAATTTGGAATCTCAACAACTTAAAACTTATTGATCATTTATATTCCCAATGTTTAACTTAAAGCTTGTCCAAAAGGTCATCTAATTATGATACAGAGGGAGTAACATATTATAATTGCTTGTTTGCTAGTATTTCCTTTTCTTAATTTTGGCTTGTTATGAGTCTTTTTTTCTTTTCTTTTAAGGCCCTGTTTAGTTTATCTCTCTAAACTTTAGTAACTCCTAAATATTTTATTTTTCTTTAGTCACTTCAAAGTGACTGGGGTCTTGTTTAGTTCCATCAGAAATCCAAAATTCAATCCCAACAATTTTGGATTCCAAAATCCAGAATACAAAATATTTTGGTGGGTTGTTTAGTTCCAACCAAAATTTAGTTTATTTTGGATTCCAATGATGAGGATTGTAAGGGTGACACATAAACCAATGTAAAGTTTGACTCATTTTGGCCTCTTGAGTCTAAAATCCAAAATGGAGAATGGGCTACTTTTTTGTCAAAATTTTTGGGTGGTGTTTAGTACCATTTTGCAAAATGAAGAGCAAAAATCCAAAATATTTTGGATTTCATGGGGAACTAAACAAGGTCAGAGATGACTAAAACCACATTTAATTTTATTTAATCATAGTGTTCGGCTCCAAAGTGACTTATAGAAAACTAAATTTAGGTTACTAAATTTTAAGAGAGATCCATGCCAAATAGACCCTTAAGACGATTTTGATCGTGTGGACGTGCACATTAATTCGGCTCGCTACTTGCTGCGTCACATATCAATATAAAACAATCTTATTTCTCTCTTTGTAAAATAAATATTGCTGCAGACGATATATATAATCAAAAGTGCTGAGCCTATGATTTTTCACCTCATTTTTATTTACAGCATGCAACTTGAAATTAGTACGCACATACAGCTGTACTATAGTATTTATTAAGGCAATGTTTAGATCACTATGTAGCTGAAGTGAAACCTTAGTGGTAGTGTTTGGATCTAGCTTAGTTGCATGCTGGTTTTGGGTGGTAAAAATGGCATTCTCATCTTTTACCCATTATTGTCTAGCTAATGGGCTAACAAGTAATGTCTTTTTCCTAAAAAACAATCCACTTATTAAGTGGCATGTTTGCATTACTTAGAAGTTTAAGTTGTTTTTAGATGACTAGCTCCAAAAGTATCTATTTTTTTTTAAGAAGATGAAAGTGCTATGTTTTGACAACGCAGTGCATACGTGTTTAGATAGAAATGACGCACGTGTGTAGTTGAATATAACCCACAACCTATAGACTCATGGTTGAGATTTGAGAAGAAAACCGTTTGTACATACAAACAGCACGACGCTGGTGCCCATTCAATTTCCACGTGGAGCGTGTAGCGTACGATGACTTGTCCAATCAAGGAGGGCCTCTAGTTTGTTTTGGACTTTGGAGAGGAAGGTGTCGCGTTGGAACAGTAAAACAAGCAACAGAGGAGGAAGCTTTGATTTTTTTTTTATTAACGAAGCGTGCCAAAGGAGCAGCAGTGAGAAGAGACACAAGAGGCCAAAGGGGAGAGGTTGGCAGAGAGACCAATCCCCAAAAGCAACACCTCTCCACCTCTACTCCCAGCCACAGAACGTTGATGCCTGGAGCCCCCAGCATCTACTCCCCTTCATAACATACTTTTCCCTGGACATGGCCTATGGACCACATGGTCTTGCATTTTTTTTAAACCAGCAGAACTCCTTAAATGTAAGAAATAATGTGATTTCACGCCAATTGCTCCATCAAGAGCTATCCAACGTGGATGACACGGCCAATATGAGTGCAAAAAATATTTAACGACATCATGCCAGGCGCGTTTGATTTTTGAAGTCCAAAAGGCCAAAACCAAACACAAGGCACCATTTGCGATACTAATGCCCTACATTTTTCATCCTTGACCTCATTTTGTTAAGAAATTCAAGAAACCCTCTCTCCTAGGAAAAAAAAACCTTCCCAAACACGGCTTTGGTAGTCTCTCATCAAAATTTTTTTAAAAAATAAATAAAAGGAGGAAAAAAAGGTGTGTCTATACTCAATAGTCTACGCTAAACTCAACTTCTACTCTTTATTGAGAAGGTTGACATGGCTGATGATTTCTGTGACTGATATTGTTTTATTGTTAGAGAAAAACATTGTACAATAATTGCGAATAGGACTATCATATGATGTGGCCACCAATGTGGCCAAACCCACCAATTGAATAACAAGGAAGAGATAAAAACCATATAACATTAAGGAATCTACAACAACTTTTTATCTTGTTTTGAAGTTCAAAGATCAAAATAAAACTTTTCAATAGTTTATTTTTATGTTTTTTTTCAAAAACATAACTTCACGTGTATCTGAAGAATTAAGTTACAAACATAACTCATCTATAGCGAGATGCCACAGATTGAGTGGAACCACATTGACATCCGAGGAAGGAAAATAAAAAATCGCCCGAGGGGCAATATCTGCAGGCTACATTTGTGTTTATCTTCTCGTTTGATGCATAGTATAACCATGATCTTGTAAAACCAAGTTCAAAACATCAATCCTTTGGCAGGTTACCTGAGCTTTCCATTTTGGTGGGGGTGGCATTTTCGGAACTGTCCAAATTCCACACAAAAACAAAATTTCATGTGACCAAAATAGAGGCCTCCAATGTCCAAGGGACTAGGAACAGAAGTGGTGTGGTGGTGGTCCATAGGCCGCGCCTATGGCGGAGTACGCGGTCGTTAACGGCCAAGAAGAGTCCATCACGTCCCCGCCATTGGAACCCTCTGCTGTCTGCTCCGGGCCGCTCGCCGCTCGCGGTCGCAGTACTCCCACGGAATCTTCCTTTCCCCGAATCCCCGATCCCCTCTCGTCTTCCACACCAGCCACCACCTCCTCCCCGCGGCCCGTGCGCGCCATCTGTTCGGCGAAATATCCCACCCCGCTACATATACCAGCGCGCGCCATTTCGCGCCTCCCCCAAGCTACCCAGCTAGTACATACCTCCCCTGCGCCGTCACTAGCCAGCCGACGCCATGCTCCGGGCGCTCAACCCGTCCCCGTCCCCGCTCCGCGCGCGCCCGGCGTGCCGCGCATCGCCGCGCCGGCGCACGCGGGGGAGCTGGGCGCGCCCCCGCGCCGCGGCGGTCCCGCAGCAGCCGCCCGTGCGCCGGCCGTCCGGGGACCGCCGGCTGTGCGCGCCGTCACGGGGCGCCGCCGCCGTCCAGCTGCCCGCGCCTGACGTTAGCGCGGCGGCGCCCGGGGCGCGGGGCGAGCTGGAGGCGTTCCTGGAGGTGGTGCCCGCGAGGATGCGGCGCGGGCTGGCGCTGCACCAGGAGCTGCGGGACCTCGTCGAGGTCGTCATGGACCTCGGCCGCCGCCCGATCGCGCGGTTCGCGTCCGGGGACTGGGTCATCTCCGACCAGGTCGTCACCGCCGATGACCTCCGCCAAGCCGTCGCCAAGGTAGCTGCACGAGGCACGAGATGATTTTATTCTCACTCGGCGTTACACCATGGTACTCCTGCTTTTGCCGCCCCCCCGAATCCCAAAATAAACTACTAGATTTTCTCTGCCCGGTGGCGTGCTACTGCCTCTGGAGCATGATAACGGCCGCATCTTCAAATGGACTGGTTGCTTTCTTAGTGGGTGAACGCTAGATCACGATGCATGCTATTGCTATGACTAGCCTCTATCTGCTCGAAGTAGCTTTAGGCCGAATATCGTGGACTCTGTTCCCCTTGTGGAGGCTCTGTTTTGCTTATTCGTAAGATTGGTCTTGGTTTGCAGGTAGGTGACTTCTCCGAGGACAACCGATCTGGGATCAACCACTCGTTGCACCGGATCAGCGCTATCCGGAACCGGAAAGCACACATCATAGGCCTCACTTGCCGTGTCGGTCGAGCTATATCTGGCAGTGCAGAGATGATCCGTGACCTAGTGGTCAACAGTGGTTCGATATTGGTGATTGGACCTCCTGGAGTTGGGAAAACCACTCTGATCAGGTACATCACCTAATATCCATGTCACTTCTCCAGATCAGCAGATGGATCCATGTAATGGCAGTCAAATTCATTAATTTGCTAGGATAATCTATAGATCAAAGATTGTTTGATGAATCAATATGATGCTAATGAATACTGACACTTTAAAATATACAGGGAAATAGCTAGAATTTTGGCAGATGAAGGTAAGAAGCGTGTGATTATAGTGGACACATCTAATGAAATAGGCGGTGATGGGGACGTACCTCACTCTGGCATTGGACGTGCTAGGAGAATGCAAGTTCCCAAAGTTACTATGCAGCACAACGTAGGTCCCCAGAGTTGTTCATTGATATTTCAATTTTTTGCTGAGGAATTCTCGTGCCATTTCTTAAAGCTTCACTCTCAAGTTTGGTGACACAAAAGCAACTTTATTTTCTGTAGGTAATGATCGAAGCAGTTGAAAATCACATGCCAGAAGTAATTGTTATCGATGAGATTGGTACAGAACTTGAGGCAATGGCAGCTAGCACTATTGCTCAGAGAGGTGTTCAACTAGTTGGAACTGCTCACGGGGTGACAATCGAGAGCATAATTAAAAACCCTTGTTTGCAAATGCTCGTTGGTGGGATTGAGGTGCATTTTCTTCCTCTATTACTCTTTACCTGATGCATTTGCATGCTGCTGCAAATTAGCAACCTTCTTCAGTAAGGGACATTAAAGTGCCACAGTCAATTACTTTGTTTTGAAGCTTTGGATGGCAAATTTTAGTTTGGTTTATAGTCTAAGCAATGGTGATCCCAGTTTACCTACTTCATCACATTTTCTTTTTAAAATTGGATTTCAATTGCGGAACCCTATCAGTATTTTACCTTATATCAACTCAATCACTTCACTATTTTGTTTGTGGAAATATTAATCTTAAGTTTCTTATGTAGAGTGTGACTCTTGGTGATGAGGAAGCAAAAAAGCGGAAAGTCCAGAAAACCATTCTTGAGAGAAAAGGGCCCCCTACATTTTCATGCGCTGTTGAGATGATATCCAAAACTGAATGTCGAGTCCATCACAAGTTAGATGCCACAGTGGATGCTATTCTTGCAGGTAACTTCCCAACTATTTAGCAATTATAAACCTCATGGATCAGCACCTCAATTATTAGGAGTCATTGACATCTTCAGGCTTCTGAAGATCTGAACTCTATTTCTGTGCCCTTCAACCCACTTTATTTTATACTCTCTGATACAGGGAAGCCTCCTAAGTTTGAAGCTCGCAAAATGCATAATAAGTCTACAGAGTCAGAAATGCCGTTAGTGATACCTGATAGAGAGTATGAAATAGAATCACTGCCACTATATCAGGAAGACATGGTCACCAAGTCAATATCATTAGAAGGCAACTTAAGCAAGGATTTTGCTGCCTCCATGCAAACAAAAATCAAGAGTATGCCATCGGATGATAATTTTGGTGATGAATTTGTTTATACAAGGAAAGCAAAAGGGAAGAAATCCGTGCCTGGAAAGTCTCTAGTCCGTGTATACACATACCAGGTAAATGAAGAGATGGAAAACATGGAGTCTTGGGTTTACTTCTGTTTTAGTCCTCAGTTTAGTAATCTAACACATAAGCTGCCTTGGATTTTATTTATGATATATCCCTCAATAACAGATAGATAACACTATTTTTTCAGTACTGATTTAACTATTCTATTCTTAGCCAAAGGGCCTCTAGTCTAGTTGGTTAGAGGAACCCGGCGGCACTCCTCAGGTCCTGGGTTCGACTCCTTGTTGGAGCGAATTTCAGGCTGAGGTTAAAAAAATCCCCTCGTCTGTCCCATGGTCAAAGCACAGGTGTAAGGTCCGGCCCCGGTCGTGGTCGTCTCACGTGGGCTACGGTGCCGCTGTGTATGGGTGGGGCAGGGGTTCGGGGATTTTCTCGACCTGCGTGAGAAGGTCTTCTTCTTAATGCAATGCCCGGGGGCTGTCTAAACCCCCCGCAGGTCGAGTTTTTTTTTAACTATTCTATTCTCAGACAAATCATGCAGTATTTTATTTTTGCCGTTAATAATGTAATGAAGAAACAAAATGCTCATGGCATTTCTATTTCCTGCTGCCAGATATCAGAAGCTGATGTATTACAAGTAGCAACAGTGATGGGATTTGATGATGAACTAGATGTAACAGATGACATTGGAGCAGCCGATGTGATTCTTGCATCAAGTTCTGAAATGAAGCAGAATCCTTGGATTCACAATGTTGCTAAATACCATAAGCTTCCCATTTTTGTTGTTAAGGTTATCACACAATACATTGATTTTGTGCTATGTACTGCTGATTGTGCTTGCATTAACATACTTCTTTTTTTGTATTGTAAATGGCAGACTAACACGATGGCTCAAATAGTTAAGGCTATCAAAATGATTGTTGGAAGGGACAATAGATCATCAAGTAAGCAACCTAAGGTTATGGAGGGCGAGATAGAGATTGAGGATGATGCTCCGATACGTAAGCCATCTTTGGAGGAAATTGATGCTTTGGAGGTAATCAGTTTACCATGTACTTGCCTCTGAAAGATAACTCAAATGATTTTATGTTTTAATTGCAAATTGATTGTCTTTTGTTAGTATGATTTCCCTTCCTGATTGATCATTATTTTCTCATTTCAATTTCCCTTCAATCACTATAAAATGTTGACTACACAGATGCTCTTATTCATACGAACGATTCGATGTCCATGGTGAGAATGGGTTTTTACATGCTATGATCATACTATGGCTTCTGATATTCTGCCAATACATTAATATTGATGTCTGAGTATATCTGTTTCTAAACACCAAACTAGAATCGTTACATAACAATTACATTGTACTCTCTACACATGCAGGAGGCTCGGCTTGCAATCGAGTACATTGTTATTCCAGGAGGGGAGCCAGTTGAGCTCCTCCCAAGATGTTCAGAAATAGTTGCTCGGCAGCTGGAGCTCGTAGAGAGCTACCAGCTACTTGCTGAAACCTTTGGAAGTGACTCCAATTCGAGGTTACAGATTCTCCCTGTGAAAATAACCAAGAGGGGTTCTAGTAAAGACAGTGGGGTATCAAAGCCCACTAAGCAAACCGGATCAGATTTGATCGTCAGTGAGAACGGTGGTGGCTCAAGTTTTTCTCGGCTGCCCTTTCTACCAAAGTGACCCGTCTAGATTGACCGTGATGACCACTCTCCAAAATGTACATCATTCCTGCCCCTTATTGTTGTTCTTATTGTACATCATTGTGAAGTGTTGTAAATAGTGTTGAATGTTGAAGAAGCGAAAGTGCAAAGCTAACTGCAATTGCCTTCCATTCTTTTGCTGGAATAAAACACGTTCATTTCTGGTGTCTTAGCCAGGTCAGCTCACATGCTTATGTTGTGCATTTGCTTCTGCCTGAATCTATTTGTTATGTTTGTTTTGGTTTGGCATCCACCCTACTGCTTCCCAGCCAAGGGGCAATTAAATACTCTTTGGATCACAAATATAAGTCAATCTAGGTTTGCCATGTCAAACATGTCCATAGGCTAAACCAAATATTGGGGAGAGAGATTGGAAGTAAGCGATGCATGGGAGCGAGGTGAAAAATGTTTCCCCTTATACGTTGAGTGATTTTTAGGTATATATTATATGAAAAGATATAAGATACTCCCTCCATCCTAAATTGTAAGTCATTCCAATAATCTTGGAGAGTCAAAGTTTATAAAGTTTGATCAAATTTATATAATATGATAATAACATATTTGATACCAACTAAGTATCATTAGATTTTTTATTGGTTATATTTTCATACTATACTTATTTGATGTCATAAATTATTATGTTTCTCTCTATAATCTTTGGTCAAACTTAAAATGCTTTGACTCTCCAAGATTTTTGGAATGACTTACAATTTAGAATTGAGGGAGTAGATTTTATGTCCGATCCATGAATACTCGGTGAGAATACTATGATCTTCAAAGGACAAATTCGTATTGGCTAAATTGTCTTTAGTTAAAATCACACTCTTGAGAGTACACCAAATAAAAATCTTGATCTTCAAATGTAGAACTTTAACTTCCATGTGAATGTATTAATGAAATGACCATGTTTATATAAGTCGGTTAAAAATACTCCTTTTATTAGAATAGTTGAACCTGGACTATGTTAGCTAGTAGGAGTACTAGGTTATTCCGACAAGATTAAGGACTTGTTTAGAACGTTGGAATTTCATAGAAATTGTGTAGGAATATCAAAGAAATTAGTTTATTTTCACATGAAAAACGTATGAACGGGGAAGTTTTCCCGCAGGGCCTAAGTGGCAATCCCGTGTTTCAAAGGAATGGATCTTTTGGAACTGTGATAGAATATTCTCAAGATTCAGCTTTGGAGAGAGAATAGCAGTCAGAGGAGTGAAATTGTGCAGAGCAGAGTATGCGGCCCAGGACCCAAAGCCCAAATGCCCAGACTCCAGCTGCGGTATTCGGCAACTCAATTTCAATTGGGAGAATTGCTTATTTGACCCTGAAAAAAAGTTCGGTTACTTATTTGGCCTTTTTTTTAAGTTGCTTATTTGGTCCCAAAGTAAAATTTTGTTACTTCTATGGCCTTCTGTTAGTTTTGAGGGGTTAATGGTGTTAAGTGGCATGTAAAATGACCAGTTTGCCCCTGCGCGTAAAAAATAAAAAACAGATTCTTGCTTGTTACGAACTGGTAATTATTTTATTACTAAAAATTCAAGTAACCTGATCACCATGCGTGCATGTCTTTGCTGTAGTAAAAATTTTACTCCTAATTAACCGTAAAGCTAATTAAGGAAGTTAATGATTTATAGATGGACATGAAAAGGGCAAACTTTTCCACCGCAATTATAACCATAAATTCCTATAATTTGGAAAGTAATGATTTTTTTTTCTAATGGATGGATATATGGTACTACTCCCTCCATCCCAAATTGTAAGTCATTCCAAGAATCTTGGAGAGTCAAAGCATCTCAAGTTTGACCAAGAATTATAGACAAAACTATAAAGATTTATAACATCAAATAGATATACTATGAAAATATAATTGATAACGAATCTAATGATACTTATTTGACATCATAAATATTATTATATTGTTATATAAGTTTGGTCAAACTTGAGAAATTTTGACTCTCCAAAATTCTTGGAATGACTTACAATTTGGGATGGAGGGAGTAATTATTATTAAATTTGAAGTTTGGAGTTTGGATTGTAGTATTTTTCGGACCTATTAGATGATCCAACGATTATAACATGACAGTAGAGTAGTAATTTGGTGATTTGCAATAGTAATTTCCGAGGAAATAATATAAATTCATAGTTTCATACTAAATATAAATCATCCAGCGGGAGTAAGAATCCATCCTATAATCATACTTTTTGGCTGAAACATTGAACTGCAAATCAATGAAGTAGAAGTAAATAAACAAAATTCATCAATGTTGAAGCTGCGTGGTTGAAGTAAAGGAAAGGATAACTTTGTCTTTTCGCGTGTGATGGGGTGGGGAACTAACGTGAAGAACTGACGGAACCTAACAGGGGGCTATAGAAGTAACAAAATTTTACTTTAGAGCCAAATAAGCAACTTAGAAAAAATAGGGCCAAATAAGTAACTGAAATTTTTTCAGGGCCAAATAAACAATTCTCTCATTTCAATTCATCGGTATTGGGCACAGGGCAGCGCCGCCGCCGCCGCCGCCGCCGCCGTCGACCCAGCCCAGCCTCCCCGTCCCGTTGCTGTATCTCTCGCTCGCGCCTCGCATCTTTCGCTAGATCGATCCGCGTTCTGTAGCTTGCTCTCGGTGGCATGGACTGCCCCAAGAGATGCGAACGCGACATGGAGGCGGCGCTCGGGCTCCCCGACGACCCCCTCGTGGAGATCCTCTCCCGCGTCCCTGCCAAGTCCCTCTGTCGCTTCAAGTGCGTCTCCAAGGCCTGGTGCGACCTCATCGCCGATCCCCTCCACCGCAAGAAGCTACCCCAGGCCCTGAAAGGGTTCTTCTTTATGGTAAAAAAACATTATTTTCATAATGGCGAAAGTGGCTACGATGATGAGCCCTGCGCCTGTTACGGCGGAGATGGTGAATGCCGCGGTCCTGAAGACAGCGACGAAGAGGAAGTGCCTCGCTATCGTTTCATCGAAGAGGATGTGCCTCGCTATGGTTTCATCGACGTTTTGCAGAGATCGGTGCGTTTTGTGGACTTCTCCTATCTGACTGAGCAGCCTGGCATTAAGAACACCAGGCTCGTCCATTGCTGCAATGGCCTCCTGCTCTTTGCCGTCAAACGCAGTCGGCCCTCTTCATTGAGCTATGCTGTGTGCAACCCGTCACTCAGCAATGTGTGGCTGTGCCCAGCTCTGGCTTGGAAAAGAATGAGGTATTCGATGGATCTGCGATGACCTATTTGCTTTTCGACCCAGCAGGTGCCCCTTGCCACTTCAACTTGGTCCAATTCTCCCATGGGGGATACCAAAAATCAGTGCATGTCTATTCATCAAAAACTCAGGCATGGAGTCACAACAAACCTGTCTCGGGATGCTATGACATAGCACGCCGCAGTGTCTATGCCAATGGATTGCTACATCTGATCTCATATTTTGGGGATGATCTAACTGTGTTAGATGTGCAAGGGAACATACAAAAGATGATCTCTCCACCATATCAGTCAAGCAAGGAAAAATGGACGATGTTTGGATATATTGGATGGTCCCAAGGGTGCTTGCACTGCATCAACAGTGAAACACCATATGATGAAGAAATTGATGGTGATGGGTTTGGTCGTACAGAACCGAGCTTTCGTGGACTTTTAATCTGGGTTCTTGAGGACTATGAGAGACAACAATGGGTCTTGAAGGACACTGTAAGCTTTTCCATGTTGTTTGGGGATAAGGACATTGACGACATTAGCTTTGACTATGATGTGGTGGGAATTCATCCAGATCACAGTTTGGTTTTTCTTGTTCAGCTCTGGGACCAAAAGCTGATATCATATCACATGGATAGTAAGGAAGTGCGTCATCTCTGCACTTTTCGACATCGCTTTGAGTGCATCACACCATATGTTCCCTGCTTCTCGGAGTTGTTGGCCTTTGAAAATAAGCAGTGAAATTGGTCCTTGTGCATGGGCTACTTACTGGGATGTTAAACAGAAATAAGATCTTTTCCAATCATGGAGTAGTTACCAACTGGGTGTGGGTACATCTTGTAGAATCAGGTAATACATTTTGATGGTGCTTGGATGTGTCGTGCCTGTCGTCCAATTAGTACTGCAAGCATGTTGAGACAGGCTGAAGCTTTGGTTTACATCTAGTTATCTCGATAAATGCAGTTGCCGAACCTATAATGCTTTGTGTTCAAGAATCAAGATAAATGTGTCAAATGCTACCTCTGCATTTCTGTAATTATAGTCTCTTAATTAGTACCATGGGTTGTTTTTTCCCTTCAGTTTTCACTAGTGAGTGATTATTGTATCTGTGGTTATTCTTGTCAAGGTATTTCTATTTTTTGCATCCAAATTTCAGATGATGAATCTTGCAAGCAGCAACAGTGATGGGATTTAGTGTTGAACTAGATTTATACTGTAAATCATGGTTTTTGAGGTGTGCTGAACTAGATTTATACTGTAAATCATGGGAACGCTTGGGGATAAGGCCTAACTAAAATCTTGGGGCGTTTGTCCTATCAAATACATTGTACTCTACACTACACACGCAGGAGGCCCATCTTGCCACCAAGAACTAATTTCAGGCGGTGAGCCAGAGCTCATCCCAAGATGTTCAGAAATAATAATGGTCGGTAGCTAGAGGCCTAGAGCTCGTATTTGACCATTGCCGAAAATGTATACATTTTGATGGTGCTTGGACGTGTCATGTTTGTGGCCGAATTAACATTGCAAGCACCTCATCTTGGACGTCCAGCGCTGCCGTCTTCAGCCCCGGCCATCTCCTGCACCGGTACGCTTCCCCCCCGCTGCGTTTGGAATGGACTGCCCCAAGATGAGGTGCGACACGGAGGCGATCGCCGGGCTCCCCGACGACCCCCTCCTGGAGATCCTCTCCCGCGTCCCCGTCAAGTCCCTCTGCCGCTTCAAGTGCGTATCCAAGGCCTGGCGCGACCTCATCGCCGATCCCCTCCATCGCGAGAAGCTACCCCAGGCCCTAGAAGGGTTCTTCTTCACGGGCGATAGCGATAGCGGACGCGATGACTGCGGCAGTGACTATGGGGATGGAGAACACGGTGGCACTGGTGGAAGTGACGACGAGGTACCGCCTCGCCAATTGTATGGTTTCTTCGATGTGCTGCACAGATCTGTGCGTACTGTGGACTTCTCCTATCTGACTGAGCTGTCTGGGCCTGGCATTGGGCAAACCAGGCTCTTGCATTGCTGCAATGGCCTCCTACTCTTTGCGGTTGACCACGGTTTTTATAGTTCAGAAGATAGCTATATTGTGTGCAACCCCGCCACTAAGCAATGTGTGGCTGTGCCCAGCTCTGGCTTCACATGGGATCAGATGATGTTCTCTGGATCTGTGTTCACCTATTTGCTTTTCAACCCAGGCGTCAGTTGCCACTTCAACTTGGTCCAATTTTTTGAGGAGGGATGCAAAACATCAGTGCACGTCTACTCATCAAAAACTAAGGCATGGAGTCACAACAAAAGTGACCTTAGTTTGTTTCAAATAGTATCTTACTTTCCCGGTGTCTATGTTAATGGCATGCTACATCTGCTCTCATATTATTGGGGAAAGGATCAGCTAACTGTGGTAGATGTGGAAGGGAACATACAGAAGATCATTCCTGCACCATGTCAGATAGGCAGGGAAATCTGTCTGTCGTCTGGTTATATTGGACAGTCCCAAGGGTGCTTCTACTACATCTGCCGTGAACAAGAAGTTATTTGTGATGATTTCGTTCGTACAATGCAGGTCTGGGAGAGATTAGTAATCTGGGTTCTCCAGGACTACGAGAAACAAGAATGGGTCCTGAAGGACAGTGTAAGCTTTCCAAAGTTGTTTGGGGGAGTCACAACCAAAGTGACCTTGGTTTGTTTGAGGCCGGAAAGGGCCCTCAGCTCGCATTTTCATGTGATTCCGTGTTGAAATTCACACCATTTCCAAGCTAGGAGGCAATTAAACAAGCCCTTGTGTACCTTTGTCTCGGCCGACAATAATGATTTTAATGGACACATTGCAAATAACCTAAATTTTGTACGTACTGTTCCTTTGCCCAATATTGTGGTGTTCCCGAGCAAATCTGCCTATTATTGACCGGTAATTTACCTGAAAACTGTTTTTACTAACACCACATTTTACATATTTTGGGAAATCTGATAAAACATTCTCAAGATTCACCTTTGTTGAGAGAAGTGAGAAACGTCATCATACACTAGCCTTTTTTTTTTTTGAGAAACGCACTAGCCATCTGTTGGAGGGAACAACGGTCATGAAGACCCAGTCAGACACTAGTCATCTGTTGGCCCAGCAGCGCAGGCGACAGGCCCAGACCAGAAGCCCAGGGACCCCCACCTACTCGCTCGCTTGGTCTGCTCCACTGCCCGGCCCAGCGGCCCGTGAGTTAGTGAGCCAGACAAGGTGCTAGACTGCTGGTGTTGCCCCAATTCCTCATCAGTCGATTTCGCTTCCTTCGGCACCGTCCAGCGCCGCCACCGTCGGCCCCGGCGCCGGTACGTTTCCCTGCTGGCGGCTGCTGCATATATCTCTCCCTCTTTCTTTCTCACGCATGCCTGATTCCCCTCGCATCTTTCGCTCGGTCCCCCGCTTTGCAGCTTGCTCTCGGTGGAATGGACTGCCCCAACGGGCGCGACGCGGAGGCGGTCGCCGAGCTCCCCGGCGACCCTTTCGTGGAGATGCTCTCCCGCCTCCCCGTCAAGCCCCTCTGCCGCTTCAAGTGCGTCTCCAAGGCCTGGCGCGACGTCATCTCTGACCCCCTCAACCGCAAGAAGCTACCCCAGACCCTAGAAGGATTCTTCTTCTCTGTCTTCAGCTGCGACGACAACTCCGATAGTGGCGTCAGAGATTTCTTCTCTGTCTTCAACTGCGACGACAACTCCGATAGTGACGTCAGATACGGCAAAGGCATCCGCAGTGGCAGTGATGATGAAGATGGTGAAGAGAGCAGGAGTGATGGAGGCGATAGAAACAAATTGGGAGGCCAAGTCTATACTGTTAATGTGCATTTCATGGACGTGTTGGGTAGACCCCCGCGTCCTGTGGACCATTACTTCCCCTTCCTGACTGAGCTGCCTGGGATTCAGGGAATCATTCTCTTGGATAGCTGCAATGGCCTCCTCCTCTTTGGCTGTAACCAGGGATCAGGGAAATCATTTAACCAGAGCTATATCGTGTCCAACCCTGCGACTAGTGGCGGAGCTAGAGAATTATGGAGGGGGTGCGGTTTGTGGTCTAACCACATAACAATAATGCAACTTGATAGTACCATTGCCATAATTTAAGTATGAATAGTTTCAAACAAGCAATATTGATGCACAACAACAATGAAGCAGCGGTAACAATAAAATTGTACTTCCCATCTATCAAAATATATTAAGCGAATCCCACAATTATAAATAGAAAAGATTGTCGGTGTAGAATACAATCATGAAGGCTGAAGCACAGAATCCTCACTGAAAAAGAAAGATAAACCATTCATTGTAAGTAAAAGCATTATATAATGTAACATTGAAAAAATAAAATTAGGTGAATTACCTCTTATAGATCAAATCTGCGTCTTTTTCCTTCCATGTTCATAAAGCGCTGAACCACAACATCATTTGTAACTTTCTTTAATTCTTCTTTCTCCACATAGCAAATAAATCTATTACTCAAGTGTGCATCGCCCATGCGGTTACTAAGAGTTGTTTTCACAATCTTCATCTCCGAAAATATTCTCTCCACTGTTGCAGTAGCAATCGGCAATACCAGCACAAGTTTCAAAAGTCGATAAACCAATGGATAACAAATATTCTTTTTTGTCGCCACCATTCTTTGTGAAAGCTCACTGATAGTATTTAAGTTAGAGAATCTATTGTCTTCTCTCACATCAGCAATGTAGAGGCCAAGATGTTGCCTAAGATCCCTTAATTCCATAGAGCAAAAATCATACGGATATAATTTTGCTAAGTTTACCAAACTCTCCACATCAAAATCATGAAATGAATCTCTTGGATTGAAAGCAGCTGAACAAACAAGCAACTGAGAGCTTGTCTCACTAAATCGGCTATTAAGCTCTTGACCTAGCCAATCTATAACTCTAGATGGCAATGGTGAATTCCCCGTCGGGGATTGACCCGCCATCCCCGTCCCCGCGGGTGGAAACTTTCCCCGTCCCCGTCCCCGTGAATACCGTCGGGGGGACATTTTTCCCCAGCCCCGTTCCCCGCGGGGACTAATTCCCCGATGGTGATCCCCGTACCCGACAATAATCCAACTGAAAATAATAGAATAATAAGCATGACTAACATACAATTATCAATTGCCATCCAAAATTCATACTTCATAATCTCAGTCAGCCACATTCTCAATTTCTCATAGTCTCAGTGACTCAGTCACAGATCATGGCATTCAGCCATCCAAGTCAAAGCAACTAGCACAAATGCATACAACAACTTCGAGCAAGGCCGCAAGTGGCACTTGCTTTAGCAGCAGCAGTAGCACAAAAGCATAGCCATAAGTTTACAAGCTCGTGGGCTCGTGGCAGTGACAGTACTTGCACATTGGCATAAGATACAACACACTAATTAAATAACTAGAAGTGAGAAGTGAGAACACAAAACAACAGTGAGCAGTCCTCCACTCCTCCAATCCGCATAGAAGTAGTCAAAGACTTCACATCTCACAGAAGTGCAAGTCCCTGCATTCAACATGCAACAATGAATATACAAATATAAATTGTTCAAGTATTTCACAGTAACAATATTGCCAGTTATCATTTTTTCATTTAGTACCTCCATCCCATCTTGGATTTCCTGAAGATAGCTCCAAAAGCTTGCTGATTCCTCCTTTTCATCACCTATGGAATAATTATAATGGTTATGCAACAATGGCAGTAAGAAAATGTATTAATGATAATTTATGATTGGTATAACATATAAACCTCGATATTTGTTTCGCAGCCAGTTTTGTGAACACATTAAGGCTTCTAATATTTCTGGAGTGAGGCGGCTGCGGTGCTCACTAACAACCCTTCCACTAGTGCTAAATGCCGATTCTGATGCAACTGTGCTAACTGGAATAGCATATATATCTCTTGCCACCTTCCTCAATACAGGATAACGTGTCCCAGCCACCTTCCACCAATCAAGGATTTGAAAGTTTTCTGTTTGAATAGGGACCAACTCATCCTCTAAGTATCTATCTAGCTCAGATTTGAACCTAACTGCTGCAGGTCTTCTAGTAGCAACACGTGCACTGATTGTGGACAGCACACCTGAATTTGCAAGTGCAGGGGTTGATGATTCTGTGTTATCTTCTTCATCATCCATTTCATACTCCTTCATCAAATCATAAAGAGTGCTTGTAACATCACTCACTCTTTCTGCACTATCCTCACTTGAGTCACCAGTGAGTGTCTCAATAAACCCAAGGAGGAAATCCGTCTTAAACCGAGGATCAAGAATGGTGGCTAATCCCATAGGTCCTTGAATTTCCTTCCAATACTTGTCAAACTTTGCAATCATCTCTACTGACATTCTTGTATAATCTGATTGCCACATACAACCCATTGCTTCATTTGCTCTTTAACCTCACAAATTTTTAGCAGTTGCACATTGGTTGTCACATAATTTGTTCCAGAAAATACATCAGTTATGTCATTGAATAACTTCAACCTATCAACTACCTCTTTAGCAAAAGCCTATTCTTCCTCACTAGGAGCAGAATCAAAGAGTTTCTCAACACGTGTTGCACGGTTGAAAACAGCCTTCAAAGGTAGAGCAATACTAAGCATCCTGTAGGTAGAGTTCCACCTAGTTTTGCAATCAAGGCCTAACTTGTGCTCAATTTTAACTCTGACATGCTTAGCAATTTCTTCAAATTTCTCTACTCTTTTAGGTGTGGCTGTCCAAAAAGCAACACTATCACGTATTTTTGCTATTGAACTCTTTATAACCTCTAGACCATCTTTCACAATCAAGTTGAGAATATGGGCAGCACAACGCATATGCAACAATTTCCCTTCTAACATCAGTTTTGGCTTTCCTATCTTCTTGATTAGCTCGGGGATTACCTTATCATTTGTGGAGCAGTTATCAAGTGTCAAAGTTGATATCTTTTCATCAATATTCCATTCCACCAATGCTTCATACAACTCTTCACTAATAACTTCTGCTGTGTGCGGTGCAGGCACATAAATAAACCTACAAATAAATAGAGGCAGCAGGAATTAAGTTCATTTCATAAATAAAAAATTATGGCAGGAAGAACTGATCTCATTTTTACAACAAGTACCTCATTATAATGTTTCTAAGTACCCATGTATCATCGATAAAGTGAGCTGTGATAGCCATGTACCCCCTCCTTTGGTTGTCAGAAGTCCACATGTCTGAGGTTATGGCCACTCTCGACTTGGTTCCAGCCATGTACTCTAAGGCCTTCTTCTTTTCTTCAGCATATGTATCCATAATATCTTTCCTATACATGCAGAAATAAAAGTGTGAATAAGAGAACTAAAGTGTAATTTCAATACATGCAGAAATGTGCTACTGAAGTACTAAACTAGCCACAAATGTTACCTGATAGTGTTTCGAGTGACCATCTTGAATAATGGTTGAAGTGCACTCACAAACCTTCGAAAACCAGCATGATCAACAATAGATAATGGGTACTCATGCAGTACAATCATGGCAGCAAGCTCTCTTCTAGCGACTTCACGATCAAATGTATAATTCTCCACAGATATTTTCCCCCCTCTTGGGAATTGAACCTCAAGGCAGATTGAGACAAAGTTTTGTTCTGATTATTCAACTTGATCTTTTTCAATGTGCATATTTTCAAATGGTCATGAAGATGTCTAGTCCCATTCCTGCTGCCCCCTCCAAGCTTCTTGTGACACCAATTGCATTGAGCCTTGTCTTCACCAGATACTTTCACTTTCTTGAAATCTTTCCAAACAATAGATCTTAGCTTCCTCTTTGTGCCAAAATCTTGATCCTCGGTCTCTTCATCATCATCATCATCAACTAGTATTGGCTCGGTACCATTAACCGACTCAGCTTGTGGGGTTGGGGGCTGTTCTGATTCTTGTTGGCTGCTACTTCCACTGACCGGAGTCGATCTCATGGTAAACCTGAATATAAAACCACACACGTTTAGGTTCATCATACATAAATCATATGATTACTATAAAATCTGCAGCAATTCAAACCCTAGAGATTTTATTAGACGAGCGCCGCCACCGGAGGATGAAGGTTCTGGAGTTGGCGGAGCAGACGGAGCTCCTTCGACTACAAGACGACTTTTCGACAGGGTAGCCATTCTTTTCACACGAGGTTGGGTCAGCTGCCAGCTGACCTTTGATTTAGAGCCGGAGCAAACTCCAGCAGGGGCAATAGCATGCGCATCGCTTGGCATAGCAGCAAAGGCAACAAGCATAGGCTGCACAACACCAGTTACGGCTGCGACAGCAGGCATAGCGGCTACAACGCTCGTTGCGGGTGGTGTCCAATTGGCATCCGATCCGGCCTCCCTTCGCAAGGACCCCGGACGTTGGTTAATTAGGCACGCAACGATGGAAATCATGTAACTAAGAGCTTGACATAGCTATTATTAAGGTCCGATCAACATTGATTTCTGGAACAAAGAGATCTGAGAAGTTATGCTCAGTGCTCACCTTGCGCTGTCGGAGCTCATGGCGATAGGCGAGGAAGAAGAGGCATTGGGCGAATCCATGTTCAGGAAGAGGAAGCAGGGGACCTGTACCACTGGAGCTCGACGACTGCTCGACGGCGACAGCTCGGTGAAGACGGCTCGACGGCGGCGGCTCGGCGACGGGCGACGGCAGCTCGACGGCGGCGATGGACAGGTCGCGGTTGGTGCTGCGGCGCTCCGTGCTTCCCTCGTCCAGTCGTCTGGCCGGCAGGAGTTATTTTTTCCATAATTAAAGAATTGGATCACTGTTTAAGATTTTTTTCTTTTTTTACTGTAATTAGCATAAACTAGTAGCAATCAAACAATTTACACAAATGAGGTAGTAATTTACATAAAAAGTAGTAATAATAAAATAATTCACAACGAATCATGTAGAAAATAATCTATTAGGATTTTAAACCATAAAAACATCCTTACCGAGAGCAAAACTATGAACACTGATACGTTGTACAGTATAACATAACTTGAGATGTAATTTGGTGCTTTTGCAATAATAATCAGTGAGAAATAACCGTATTAGTAATATACATATTACACAACATGAATTTTTGTACCAAAATCACATGTACTTTGTACCAAAAAAATCCATAAAAAAATAAATCTAGCCGCAGCCATTCATGGAGTTCATCAGTTGACGCGATTTACCCTTCGAGTAGCCACATCCATGAAACTAGGACAACAACATCTGCCGTACAAGTAGCATCTGATTTTGATCTAAAACTTCTTCTGGTAATAGAGAAGTCAATACTTCTTCCTCTCCCCTTCCAAAGGTGAGAAAATTCACCCGAAAATCACAAAAGAATAGAGAAAGTAGCCTGAATTAAAAAAAACAAGCATAACAAATTGAACCCACCTCACGACGCCGCCACGCAGGATGATTCCGTCACCACATGAGGGAACCCGAATAGATGGCAAATTCGTCCGGTCACGAACACATCGATGAGATAATCAGAGGCAGCTGCACCTAGTCAAATAGATGGTGACGACCAGAGGAGGCACAAAGGCGTTGAAATTTTGAATAATCCCCATGCGCCGCTGCTGGGAAGGGGGCACCACCGCCAGTCGATGCCCCGATTCGCCACCAGCCCGCCACCACTAGGGAAAGAGAAGGGCGTTGTTGCCATCGAAAGGAGACTAGCGATGCGAGTTTCTCACCTCGCCGGTGCAGCGCGTGCGCAGGCAGGAGTTCACGAGAGGCAGGCAGGAGTTCGCGAGAGGCGAGCGCGAGACGGGAGCTGAAGCTGAGACGCTGAGTTACGACCGCAGACCGGCACTCCGCCCTGGAAGGCTAGAGCGGCGGCCGGCGAGTGACGAGTGAGGTCTGGACTCTGGAGAGGACTCAATCACGGCCTCACGGCAGTCACGGGTGCTGTTGTGCTGAACTGCTGAAGTTAGGGTTTAGCTGCAATATATACTCCCCCCTGCTAGTTGGGCTGGATGATGAAAATGGGCCTCCATGTGGATCTGCATTGTGAACATATATCTAGCGGGGCGGGTACGCGGGTTTCGGATACGGGGACAGGGGTGACGTCCCCGAACCCGCCAGCCCTGATGGGGATGGAATTTCCTCCATTAGCAGCCCCGTGGGGAGCAAATCTCTCCCATCCCCGATCCCCAATGAAGGAATTCCCCGCGGGGAATCGGGGATCGGGTCCCCATTGCCATTTTGATCTATAACCTCATTAAAACAATCCACTTCATAGTGATGCTTGTTTGTAATTTCAGATGCCTTCCTAGACCGTTTGGGATCAATATATGCATCTTCCATTTCTAACTTTGTAATATCATGCATCTCACAAAACTCATTTACTTCATCTAATAATTCACTCCACCCATCACTTCTAAGGTTACACAACTGTAATCTAGTTGATTGCAAATACTTCATAGCATTCACAATGTCTTGATCCTTGCGTTGCAATGCTAACGACAAAGTGTTTGTGATGGTTAATGTGGTCAATAGGAGATGCAAGTAAAAGACAAAGTCAAAAGATTGGAAGTAGATTAGAAGATTTGATGCTTGGTCTCTATTTTTCCAATCTCTATCATCCTTTTCCACAAAATGTAACACTTCAACAATTGTAGAAAATAGCTCAACAAGGCTTTTAAAAGTTTTATAATGGGAATTCCAACGAGTATCTCCAGGTCTTTGAAGACATTGCTCTTGATTTAACCCTCTCCCAGTTTCTAGCTGGCCACAACCTAAGGCCTTTGTCACTTTTTCATGATTTATATCCCTAATCATGTCCCTTCTCTTGGCTGACCCACCCACCACGTTTAGTAAGCTATGAATCATGGTTAAGAAATTGCTAATACCCTTATGTTTTCTCACAACAGCCACAATAACTAACTGAAGTTGGTGAGCAAAACAATGAACATAATATGCTGACTTACTTTCTCTCAAAATTAATGATTGCAGCCCATTGAACTCACCTCACATGTTACTAACACCATCATATCCTTGGCCTCTAACTTTCTTTAAGCTGAGCTTAAATTTTGCAAGTAGAGAATGAATAGATGACTTGGACAAAAAGAAGAAGTTTCAGTCACATGCACAAGACCAACAAATCTCTCTTTCACAAATCCACATTTGTCAACATATCTCAAGACCACAGCCATTTGTTCCTTACAAGAAACATCCCTTGACTCATCAACTAGCAAGCAAAACACATCATCACCAAGTTCTTGAAGAATAGAATGTAGAATTTCATTTGCAAAACACTCAACAATATCTGTCTGAATTTCATGAGCAACCATACAACTATTACCTGCCAGACCCACTGCCTTCCCTAAATTTGGATCATGATCAGCTAAGCAATCAAAAACCTCCAAGAAATTCCCTTTATTCAAAGACTCCTTTGACTCATCGTGGCCATGGAAAACCAAACCTTGCTTCAATAGAAGCCTAGGAGTATCAATAGATCCATTCACTCTAGTAAAATAAGCCCTCTTAGATGCTTCACTTTGCCTATGCAAAACAATATCTATGTGCTGATTTCTTTGTAACAAATCATCACATTTCTTCATAGCATTATAATGTGCTCCACCAACATCTCCAACGTGAATCTTTAGCCTCTCTTTCCTGTGAAAACCGTTCCAACCATCAACAACAAATGCTTTATATCCTGCATCCTTCTTTTCCCTGAACAAGAAACAACAGAAACAATATGCTCTATCTTTTGATTCACTATATTCAAGCCAACCTCCAAATTCATCAAACCATTCCGGTTGAAATCTTCTTGGATTCTCTTTTTCCCCAATCTGTGTAGAGGGGAAAATGCACTTCCGAGGTTGGCATGGTCCATTCTCCAAATATTTCCTTCTGACCTTCTCTCTATGATTTGGATGGAATGAATCAATTTCCTTTCTTAATTTTGGGTCATATTTGATCTCCTCATCCCAATTAATATCTGGTATTTTTCTTTTCAAAAACCTATCCATATTTTCCTAGCATTCCACAAGAAAAGACAGAAATTTAAAAAAATTAAAATCAGTTGAAGTTGTTTACTGAAAGGATCACATGAAAAGGAGTAAAGGAGAGAGGTCAGAGACGTATGCTGCTTGCAGCTTGCTGCGCTCCTGCTTTCCTACAGTCGGCAGTCCTCTGCCTGAAGTCCTGAACGGTGGAGTTGTGACCTGCTGCTGCTTGCGACGGCTACGGCCGGCCGGCGCCCGGCAGCCGCGATCGTCACTTCGTCAACAGAGATTCAGAGCACGGGAGAAGCTGAGAAGGCGGAGCGACGGTGATTGAGAAGGCGATGCATCGTCGAAGCGATGGGCGAAGTAGTCGAAGCGTCCGCAAAGGCAAAGCCTGTTGCGTGGCGCGGACAGGATGCGTGCGTGTGTTAATGTTGCTGGGCTCACCGGCTCAGGTTGCGTGCGTGCGTGTGTTGATGCAGCTGGGCTAGTGGGCTGTGGGCTGCCGAGCTTCAAGAATCAAGAATGAAGCTGGGTCGTGGGTGCAGCTATTTCGGCCTGGTGGGTGCGGATACGGTAAAGATGTGTATGCTATAAAGAATTTCGTATTTGGCCGTGGGTGCGGTCGCACCCAGAGATCACAACGTAGATCCGCCCGTGCCTGCGACTGAGCAATGGGTCGTTGTGCCCGACCCTGACCTGAACTTGATTTACTCGTCCATCTATTTGGTTTTCGATCCGGCTGCCTCTTCCCAGTTCCATTTGGTCGAGATCAGGATTTCGCTTGAGCTAGCAGTGAACATCTACTCATCTAACTCTGGGGTGTGGAGTCCTGTCGGAATAGACTGCTGGGGTGATCTTCACAATGTAGATGACATGCGCTACAAGTACGCGTATGCTAATGGCATGCTGTATGTGGTGTTTTGTGGGGAAATGCATCAGATAGTTGTGATGGATGTGGAAGGAAACACAAGGAAGATCATCCCTGCTCCCTTGCAGAAGGGCAGCCTGGTTTGTGATTATGTTGGCCAATCTCAAGGGCGTTTGCATTTGATTTACCATGCTAAACTTGATTGCTATAACGAGGACCCCCCAGAATATTATGAATTGTCCTTATGGGTTCTTGAGGATTATGGTACAGAAGAATGGGTCCTGAAGGACACTGTAAGCTCTTTGAAGCTGTTTGGATCGATAAGTCCTGGAAAGATCAATGCCTTCAAAGTGGTTGCAGTTCATCCAGATTGCAATTTGGTATTTTTTATTCATCAGCACTATAAAGACGAGCTTTTGTCCTATAACATGGACAGCAAGGAAGTGTGCCGTCTCTGCACTCTTGAAACTAGTATACCCATCTTTCCATATGTCCCCTACTTCTCAGAGTTGTCAGCGCTTGAAAATAAGCACTGAAATTGTTGCTTGCAGGCTACTTATTGGGACATTCAGATGAAATCAGATCTTCCTGTTATGGTGTACCTGGTAGCCTGGGTAACTTTGTAGGATTAATTGGGCGATACCTTTGGTGCTTCGATTGGCTATCTATGTGGTTCAGTTAATACTGCAACCTGTTCAGACGTATATGTAAGCTAGCCTTACATCCGGTTGTCTCAATGAATGTGCTAAATGGTACCTTTGGGATTCCAGAATTATAAATCTCCTTATATATGATGCATTCTTTTTTTTGTGTGTGTGTGGCTTTACTAGTGAGTTAGTACTCTTTGGTGTTTATACTGAATCTTTCGAGACATTGCAAATAACACATGGTAACAGAAAATTAAAAATGAAAGCTCTGTCACATTAACCTCAAAACTGTCTAGTGATGAAACTGAAAAGTACATGACTGAGCACAGACTTTTTTATATATTTATGCTGATTGACTGTGTCTATTATCTCAGAGCTTGCTTAGCTATAAGCCTGTTCTATATTGCTGCAGCTAATAGTTGTTATTGTACTTTCTTGGCTACTTAAATTAACTGTACAAGTTACCTTTGTGTGAAATAGCAAATATGGTACATGAGATATTCCAAGGCACTGTTCAACTGAAAGTCAAATGCCAAAATAAGTCATAATTTATTGCTAAAAGTTCTGAACTGTGGATGTTCTTCTCTATCCATGAAACATGCAACTATGGGTTGCGTGCAAGAAAAAGTAGTTCACGTTTGACCAAGTTTCTAGTGAATAATATCATATTTATGACTCCAAATCAATTTTTATTATGAAAATATATTTCATAATTAATTTAATGATATTTATTTGACTCCATAAATATTGATTTTTTGTGGACCAATAGTGGGCTATCCTTTCTGTTTCCTGGAAAAACAAGTTGTATCAGGAAATAGTGTGCCAAAGTTCTACGAGTTAGCTAGTGTGAGGTGAAGTGTCAAAGTTCAGAAAGCAATTACAGGAAAGGGCCCTTGGACATTTTCATATGAATTTGTGATGAAATCAGGGGGCTGAATATCGAGTCCATTGCATGCTCATTAATAATGCATTTGATGATATTCTTGCTGTTAAACTAGCAGACTCTCACTGGATGTTTAAACGATGACTTTTAACTTTCAAGACAAATGTTTAAGCTATACAATAGTTTAGCATTGAATTCTGCAGAAAGAAAGCAGAGGGATAGGTTATGGCGTTTCTATTCCCTGCATCCAGATTTCAGAAGATGGTGACACGTCTTGTAAGTATGCAACAGTGATGGGCTTTTGTGTTGAACTAGATGTAACAGATGCCATTGCACTAACTGTTTGGTTGGTGCAACAGTATCTTAAACGTACATGAAATTAGTTCAATTGTGATTCCCGCCCGTAACCTCGGTCAGTTCAAATCATTTGCGTTTGCGATAGCGCCGGCAGAACCAAACAACTAGTCAATGTGCATGATTCTTGGTTCTTGCATCAAGTTCTAAAATTGAAATAGAATCCTGGGATTCAAGGCATTGTCAAATGAGACAAACTTTCTATAGTTATTGAGATCACTGCATATATCGAATCCTGGCATCATTATGCTTGTATTAAGGTACTTACGTTTAAGATCTTGTAGATAGCAGATAAATGCAATTGATCAGATAGTAAAGGCTGATCAACTATTGCTCTCTGTGGGGGAACCAACTGAATTACATTCCTCCAAGGATGTTAAGGAATAGGTATGGTGAAACCTTTCATCAAACAAACTCTAATTTAAGGTTTTAGACTCTTGATGTGAAAATAATTAAGTCTAAAATGGAAGGACACCAAATCAGCAATCACCACGGCCTAGAATGCACAACCATTTCTCTTTATTTTGTTCTGTAAAGTGGTATACTTTCTTCACAAAATAACATGTGTCGCTACATTGTAGCATCTTATATGCTAAAAAAGTTTCAAATGTGATCTAGGAGTAATCCTCTACAACTTCTTGCAGTCGTTACCAAGCAATGTCTTTAGATTAACAGTTGTTGTATGATATCTACTACTGCTTTTATGTTTATTTAAACCACCCAAACCATTTATGACAAACTCCCTTCATTTTAAAATGATACTCCCTCAGTTAAAAAAAGTGTTGATTCTAGCTTTGAATTTGGACAAACTGTTTGTTTTCAAAACTAGAATCATATTTTTTTAAAAAACACGAGGGGGTAGATTTAATAATTATGTAAATATACGTAGCGGAAGATCCTGAATTTTGAAAAGAGAATATGAATTTCCCCGTCTTGAAACCTACCGCACGGGCGTTCCAAATTCCATATGACTTGGGATTGGGACTTGGGAGTTGGGCAATAAATGCTGCTCTTCATCCATCCAGTACTCACCGAGCCACCACCGGCCGGCGCCGCCAGCCTCCACCGTCCGTCCACGCATCATGACCGTTCCCTGCTTCTGGTGAGCTGCCCTCCCTTCCTCTCGCATCCCCTGAGTCCCTGACCATCGCTGCGCTTTGCCGCTTGCTCGCAACTGGAGGGCGGCGGCGGAATGGACTGCGCGCTCTCTGCCTCCGCCGTATATTAGAGGTGAAACAAGGTGCACCTATTTGGTTTTTGATCCAGTAGTCTCCTCTCACTTGCACATTGTCCAGTTCTGGTTCGAGTTTATGCATGTGGTGCCGGCCGATTATATTTGTCATCATCACGATTACCATGGTGATGATGATGATGAGAAAAAGGAGGTGATGATGATGAGTGACTCAGAAAGGTAACTGAAAAAGAGGTGTACCAGATATCAGTGCATGTTTACTCCTCTCACCAAACAGGCACCTGTTATGTTTAAACTGAAGGCTTACATTAACATTAAAGGCTACCCGGTTTCTTCTTCTGATTGATAATAGGTGCCTGTTTGGTGTTGATTACATGATTACTTTCATACCAAAAATTTTCCCTATGTATGGGGCTGAATAACAACTAGCCTTAGCTTGTAGGGGTTTTTGGCCAGAGCAGAGCTTGCTTGGGGTCTTGTGCTGCAGCTTTCTTGGGTCTAGGGAACTATATTTTCCTTCCACTAGCACCAAATAGATTCCTCAGCTTCGTATGAAAACAAAACTGTTTGTTAACAATTAATGACAGTGTAGAGCTCTAGATTGTGATACCGGGTGTAAGCCTACTGCTTTGAGCATTTGAGCCAAAGCCAATTCTGTAGTGTTGTCATAACACACTTCATATATGATCAGCACTATTTTGTTTAGCATGGCCTTTGTGTTTCAGGTCTAAAAGCTTTAGAACCTGTCCTCAACGCATCAGTCTCTCATGATCCCATGATCTATGTTAAATTCTCAGTGGAACTTAAGTAGAGAGCTTCCGACCTAGCTTCCAGAGTTCTTTAGGAATAATTGTATATATATTGGCTGTCAACTTCCAAGCAAAAAGAGGAATTCTCCCCTAAAGTAGTTTAAAGCTGGACCTGCCTGATGCCAAAGACTCGGACCTTGTCAAGACCTTCCAGCTACTCGCTGAAACTTTCAATTTGACTCCAATTTGTGGTTGCAGATTCTTTGTATGAATAACATAGAAGATCGAGTTTAAGGAAATACATTTGATGATTAATGTGAGCAAGCAAACTGTTGGCTCATCCGATCGTCCATGAGAAGAGCGATGGCTTCAGCTTTTTCTCGGTAAGCCTGGTGACTTGATTCCCTAGATTGAAACTTCGACACTGGGTAATATGTATGTCATTCTCTCAGATTCGCCCTTGTTATTGCGCTCCATTCCTTCTCACTGAAATAAAATCTGATCACTCATGTTAATTTAACGTTCTCATGGTGCAGTCTGGAAACCTGACTATAGGGCACGAAACCCTGTCATGGGCAAATGTGTGGTGTTTGAATCTGAGATATTCCTTTGGGAAATTACAGGCTTTTTTTTTGTGACTGCAGCTTGATACTTAGATGAACATGATGTAGAAATATCTGTGTCGTGCATAAGCTCCTTAGATGGAAATGGTGATTATGTTATTATTCCTAGTGTATAGCTAATATCTATCCAGTGTGTGTCCCTCACTCCCTCTGGACCTTGAAAACTTGCTCTTCAAATTAAAGTATCCCCTACCATATATACACAGCGGTGCGATTTTTGCTGTGCTTCGGCACAAATGTGTCACCATGTTGGTTATGTTTACATCTTAACCTCATGTTTTTCATAATCTCTATGATTTTACTGAAGGTATACATCACAGAGCAATAAGCAATGCATGTTCCCCAAATAAAAGGAACGTCTTGATAGCTAGGGTCTTGGTCAAGCGATGTGACTCCTCGCTAACATCTTTAATTGTTTCTGTAACATTTGTTTACAAATCCTCTTAATGAAAGACGAATAATACTACGGTACAAACTTTACCAGCTAAGAAGGTTGATTTATTTGAATTTTTTAAATTAGTTAAATTAATAAGTAATAAGTAATTTAGGAAAGAAGAAAACATTCCTCCAAATCTATAGTCCATGTAAAAACGGAAGCAATCCTCCTTTATTGACGCACACCAGGAGGCACGGCCATTTTTGTTTCATCGCTTTTCATTTTTCTACCATTGACCGTTGAAGAATTTTCATCCATCTAAAAAATATTTACTTTATTTTTGGGGCCTCAAAAATACTTATGTTAATCCACATTCGTACATGCACACGTATGTTATTTGCCTGCCAACATCGTATACAAGTATATATATTTTATCATGAGTTCATGTATACATACTCGTTCATATGGGATTTGGATTATAATTTTAAAAAGTTATATAAAGTGCCAAAGCTATATAAGTGCACATATGTTAATGTCATATGCATATGTTACGTGTTACAAACTTGTCACTATCACATTATTACAGTACAATAGTACATGAATACATGTTATATAAGCAAACGAATATGTCATGTCTAAATTACGGTTTCCAAATAAAAAGATTTGACATTATATACCTAAGGAATCATGTATGTGTCAATTAGATGTAAAGAAAGATTATGTAATCTAAAAGTTTCCATATTTAGTATTTTTTATAAAATAAATAAATATATTTTACATATTACCTCCTAACACTAACGGAACCACCGGCCGCGCCGCCGCCGTCCATCCATCCCAACCGCAGCTTCGCCGCCCTCTCCTCCTCCTCCTCCTCCTCGCATATCTCTCCGGCATCGCATCTGCTGACATCGCCACGCTTCGCGGCTTGCTCCCCCGCCCTCCTTTCCCACCGTCAAGCGGCGGGCGGCGGCGGCATGGACTGCCCCAACCGCAAGCGGAGCGCGGTGGCCGGCGAGCTCCCCGAAGACTCCTTGGCGGAGATCCTCGCGCGCGTTCCCATCAGGTTCCTCTGCCGCTCCAAGTGCGTTGCGAAGACCTGGCGCGACCTCATCGAAGATCCTTTCCACCGCAAGACGCTCCCCCAAACCCTACAAGGGTTCTTCTTCGTTAATAAACGGGAGATCTGCGGGCTGCCTATCGATTACGTCAGCGTGCTTGCGAGACCTGTGGCTCTCCAAATCGACCCTAGCCTCTCCTTCCTGAAGGAACGGCCCGGGTACGAGACCCTCACCTTCTCGGATTCTTGCAACGGGCTCCTTCTCTTTGAGCACAAATAGAGTTCATCGCCAATTGGCTATGTCGTGTGGAACCCCGCCACAAAGCAATGGGGGAGGTTCCCAGAGATGGCCCTCTACCTCCTTCAAAGTATTGTACAATACGGCACACCAATTTGGTTTTTGATCCGGCCATCTCCTCCCATTTCCACCTGCTCCAATTTTTGTGGGGGTACAAAGAGGAGGAAGAGGAGGAGGAGGAGGAGGAGGAGGAGGGGTTTGTAGTGGATGATGATGGGGAGGGGTATGGCGATGGTGTGTTAGATAAATGTTTTATCTCATCAGTGCATGTCTACTCATCTGAAACTGGTCAATGGGTTCACATAGAAAGGAGACGCGATTTGGAAGGAAGGCATGATCAGTGCTTACTACCTTGTCAGAGATGCTGGTATGCTCTTTTCAATGGCATGCTGCATTTCATAATCCCACTTGAAGACCTGATTGTTGCTGTTGATGCACAAGGGGTGACACGAAAGGTCATCCCAGTGCCGATGATGATGTCTGAGACCACGGCCTTGGTAGAGCATGATTATGTTGCTCAATCCCAAGGGCGCCTTCATTACATCAAGCAAGCATTTGATGCTCATCTGTCCATCTGGGTTCTTGAGGACTATGATACACAAGAATGGGTCTTGGAGCACAGTGTGAGCTTTATGGAGCTGTTTGGAAAAATGACAACGCACTGTGGTGCAGTCCACAGAGATGACTATAGTGTGATGGGCATGCATCCAGATGGAAATGTGATTTTTATTGTTCAAAACTGGGATCTAAAATTGATATCATATGACATGGACCATAAGGTAGTGAGTGTTATCAGGACTTTAGAAAATGGTACTTCAACTATGGATGTTGTACCTTATGTTCCATGTTTCTTGGAGTTACCTGCACTCACAAATAAGTACTGAATGTGCTGCATCCCATCTATGGAGTAGCTAGCAACTTGGTTAGATCTAGTAGAATTAGGTGATATATTCTTCCTATGCTTGGAATTTTTTTAGGTGTTTCGCACTTTCATGTAAGGTTGCTTCATTTATTTTTGTGACCTGCGGGGGTACTTAGACAGCCCCCGAGCATTGCATTAAGAAGAAGATTTTCTCACGCAGGTCGAGAAAACCCCCGAACCCTTGTCCCACCCAAGGTTGCTTCATTTATGCTTGATATTAGTGAATGATATTGCACAATTTGGATTGCAAGTTTGATGTTCAACTGTTAATGCTTCAGATGCTGTATTCTGTCTCCAGAACGATAATTATCTCAGCTCCCATACTGCCTTATGTGTTAAAAAAAGGTTTAAACTGAATGCTTTAACATTAGGTTAAAAAGAAGGCTTTAACATTAAAAGCTGTTTAGTTTCTTCTGAAGGACAATAGGTTCCTAGTTGATGTTGATTAAATGGTATTTTTAGTTTGCGCACCAATTTTTTCTTATGTTGCTGCTGACAAAAAACTAGCACCAAGTAATAAGTGGCTTTGAGCGGATCTTTGTCAAGCTGCAGCGGCTTAGCAAAGGCCTGCAAAGTTGGAGTCAGCAAAAAATTGGTAACATCAAGTTACAACTGGAGATGGCTAAGGAACTTCTTCACTGGCTTGAAATCGCTAGAGACCATTGGCCAATGGCCACTATCCACTGGTGAAGATTGGCTATATATGCAGGAAACTCAAACTGCATCGCCTCTGGAGCACACACGGTGGCTTGGCTATGCTCTCAGGTCCTCTATCTCTGGGAGGGGGATGCCAACACTTCCTTTTTTTCATCAACAGTCCAGATACGCAAGAGAAAAAACTTTATAGCCAAGTTTCAAGTGCTTGATCGTATCGTCACCTAACAGGAATAGAAGCTTAAGCCTTAAGCATCCTTTGAATTCTGTGATGAGCTTCTAGGAACAGTGACAGATAGGGACTTTACCCTTGATCTTGAAGAGCTTGGATTGCTGCAGCATGATATGTGATCTTTGGAGGAGACTTTCACTGAAGAAGTCTGGGTAACAATTCGTGATTTGCCGCCTGATAAGTGATAAAGCACATGTACATGCTTCTGGCTGGCTCTTGATGTAATGCAGGGTGGTCATGTGTTTAAGTTTAAACTTCTGAACACAGATTTCATCACACTCCTGCCAAAGAAAGTTGATGCCTTGGACATGAAGGACTATCAGGTCATTAGTCTAGTTCACAGTTTTGCCAAACTAGTATCAAAGATCATGGCCAGCCAACCGACTTGCCCCCTTTCTGAGGGTTTGTGCAAGGAAGGAGCGAGCATCCAAGATAATTTTGTATTTGTACAGCCATAGCAAAAAGATGACACGCATTCTCCTGAAGCCCGATATCTTAAAAGCTTTTCATTCAGTCTCATGGTCCTTTCTGCTGGAGATTGTATAGAGACTTATCATGGTTTTGGACAGAATTATTGGTGTAATCTCATTTGCTTGCTGCTGCCCACTTCATCCACTAGGCTCCTGGTCATTGGGGAGCCGGGAATGAGTTTTCTACACCACCGTGGTCTTCGGCATGGAGGCCCTTTGTCTCCTATGCTATTTATTATAGTGATGAGGTAAAGTTATCTTCCCTATTTTGCAAATGATGCATGCATGGACCAGTTTAAAATTGAAGGCTTGTGGTTACACCAAAAGTCTTATTTATACTATGCTGGAAGTAATCTCTTTGGAGGAAACTGTTAGAATAGGCGCCCTTTGGGCTGGTCAGGACCCTAATCGGCGCAGGACTGTTTGGGTTAGATAGATATGGCAGACCAGATAGATACGAGTACGGCAAGGATTCCTGATCCTTATAGGACTCTGGACTCTTGATCCTTATAGGACTCTTGATCCTTGCCTGTATATATATATATGTAATTGTACCTTGCCTCATATCAATCAATCCAATCTATTCCTGATTATACTTTCCTTCATGGTAATCAGAGCCTAGGTCAATTTTTTTTTTCTCTCTCTTCCGCTGCCCTAACCCGCGCGCCGGCTCCTCGCCGTGCTGCGCCCCCTTCCCTCCCCTTGCGCATGCCCGCGCAACCAGATGGCGACAACGCCTCCCTCCCCCAAGGGCCCCAAGGGCCAGCCCGTCGATACCGAATCCTCTGCTACCTTCCAGGAGGCTGACATCGCGCAGCAGCAGGCCGAGGCTCAGCGCCTAGAGCACGAACGCCTGGCTGCGCGCGACGCCGCCCTGCTCCGCGCGAAGGAGGCCGAGGAAGAAGCCGTTGCTGCCGCCGCGGAGCGTGACGCGGCCGCCCAGCGCGCGCGATGCTCTGGCTCGCGCGGCTCAGGCCCGTGCTGCCGTTGCAGCCGCCAGCCCACCCACGGGGCCCTCTGGTCCCCCCCTGGCAGTGCCCCTACACCCGCCGTCGATCTCCGCGTCGCCATGCTTCATCATGAAGCCATGGCTCTGCTGCAGCTCCACTCCCAGGCGGTCGCCGTTAACAACATCCGCAATCATGTCACTACTCTCTTGGACGTCGACTCCGGCAACTTCAACCGGTGGCATGATCAGTTCTTGCTCATCCTCGGCAAGTTCTCCCTGCGGGATCACGTCACCACGGAGCCCCCAGTCCCGATTTCTCCCGACTGGGATTGGATGGATTGCGTCGTCAAGGCGTGGATCATCGCCACCCTCACCGACGATCTGGCAGAGATCATCTCCGCCCAAGGCTCCACCGCCCGCCATGCTTGGCTTGCTGTCGAGTCTCAGTTCCTCGGCAACCGGGAGGCTCGCTCCATCCACCTGGAGACGCGTTTCTGGAACTTCGTTCAGGGCGATCTTTCTGTCACCGAGTACTGCCGCCAGTTGAAGAAGATGGCAGACGATCTCAACGCCCTCGGCGAGGCCGTGACCGACTGGACCCTTGTCCTCAACGTCATTCGCGGCCGAGGAGCGTTTTAGTCATGTCGCCACGCTCCTCCGTCGCGCACGTCCCTTCCCTTCCTTCCTGGAAGCACGCGACGACCTCATCCTCGAAGAGCTCACCTTGGCGAACAGGAAGGACGCTCCCGCCACCGCTCTCGCTGCCACCTCTACGCCCAACACCTCCAGCAGCACTCCTGCGCCCTCTGGCTCGGGTTCCAGCAATGCTGGGGGCAGCTCCAAGCCCTTCAACAACTGCCGCAACAAGCGCAACGGCGGCAACAAAGGCAGCAGTAGCGGCGGTGGTGGCCAGGGGACGTGACCTCCTGCTGGTGGCAACCAGCAACAGTCCACCAGCGCGCAGCAACAGCAGCAGCCTGCCCCCAGTGGTGGTCGCTCCTGGCCCAGCTACTACAACCCCTGGATGGGCTCAATCCAGATGTGGCCAGGAGGCCCCCGCCCTCCGTTAGCACCGATCCCGGTGCCCCCTCACCTCCAGGCGCAGCAACAGCAGGCGCACCAGCAGGCGCTCCTCGCACAGCAGCAGCAGCAGCAGGCCTTCGTCACCCACAGCCAGGCTGCTGCCCCTGACGGTGCTGCACACTAGGTTGCCCCCGGGTACTACAACCCGTGGCTGGCCTTCCCTCCTGGGATCCGACGACGCTTGCCTCCGCCTTCAGCACCACGTCCCTGACTCCACCTTCGTCCGGCGACTGGTATTTCGACTCAGGTGCTACCTCCCACATGACATCTCAGTCCTCCTCTCTTTCACATATTCTTCCTTCGCGGTATCCTACTCCTTCATCTATTGTCGTAGGTAATGGTTCCTTCATGCCTGTCACTGCTACTGGTTTTACAGAGTTGTCTCCTTCTTTGCATCTTAATAATGTTCTTGTGTCACCACAACTTATTAAGAATCTCATCTCTGTCCGCCAATTTACTATCGACAATAATTGTTCTGTGGAGTTTGACCCTGCTGGTTGTTCTGTGAAGGTTCTTCCCTCCCGGACCGAGATCGTCAGGTGCAATAGCTCCGGGCCGCTGTACCCTCTGCGCCTACCTCCAGCTCACTCCCTTGTCGCTCAGGCTTCTTCCCCGCTATGGCATTGGCGACTTGGCCACCCTGGTCATGAGGCGTTGTCCAAACTTGCGTCCAGCACTTCGTGCCATATTAGTGATTGTTCAGATTTGTGTCATGTTCGTTTGCCCTTTTATGCGTCCACCTCTCGTGCGTCTAGCAAGTTTGATCTCATTCACTGTGATCTGTGGACCTCCCCAGTTGTCAGTGTCTCTGGTTATAAATATTACTTGGTTATACTTGACGACTGCACTCATTACTTGTGGACATTTCCTTTGCGCCTCAAATCTGACACTTTCAGCACGCTGGCTCAGTTCATCGCCCATGTCTCCACTCAATTTGACACACGTGTCAAGTCGGTCCAGTGCGACAATGGGAAAGAGTTCGACAACTCGAGTACTCGCCACTTCTTCCTCGCTCAGGGCATCCATCTTCGCATGTCCTGCCCCTACACCTCGTCTCAGAATGGTAAAGTTGAACGCATTATTCGTACCATCAATAATGTCATTCGCTCACTGCTCTTTCAGGCATCTATGCCTCCCTCCTATTGGGTGGAGGCCCTCTCCACAGCCACTGTCCTCCTTAACATATTGCCTACCAAAACTCTCCAGCTCTCTACACCCCACTTTGCATTATTTGCAAAGCTGCCTACGTATGATCATCTTCGGGTTTTTGGTTGCAAATGTTATCCAAACATATCTGCCACCACACCTCACAAACTCGCTCTCAGGTCTGCTCTCTGTGTCTTTTTAGGCTACTCCTCCCACCATAAAGGATACCGCTGCCTTGACCTTTCCAGCAATAGAGTTATCATCTCCAGGCACGTCATCTTTGATGAAACGGCCTTTCCCTTTGCTGAACGTCATGGTCCTAGCACCCCGGCCGACCTCGAGTTTCTTGATTTTACTGATGATGTGGTGCCAGCTCCTATTGGACCCTCGCCCACTTTGTTTCCTGCAGGCACGTCTCCCAGCACCTCCGACGCTCCTGCTGTCCCTGCCGGTCCTCATGTGGCCGACCTTAGGGCACCTTCTGGCGACACCAGCGCCCCTGTCGGTCACTCTGTGACTGTGCCTGGGGCGCCCGAGACTGCTGATGACTTCCCGGTGCCGACGCTCTACATCCCACCGGCGCTCCGGTCACCAGGGCCTCCTTCCGCGCCACGCGCGGCATCCGCGACGGGGCCTCTCTACGTCCCGCCAGCCCTTCGTGCTGGCGCGTCGTCACCTACCTCGTCGACGGGTTCAGCACCACCACAGGCGCCCCGCGGGCCTCCGCCCGGATTTCCGCCTCTTCGCCCTGAGCGCCTCTTCGAGCACCACTACAGCCGCCGGCCTCGACCTCCACCTGTGCCCGCATCGCCAAGTACTACTGCTGCCTTGCCTAAGGGTGCCGTTCCTGTTCGTCCCGTGAGCAACCAGCATGCTATGGGTTCGCGGGCGAAGAGTGGTTTTCAGATGCCGGCCACTTATCACACCGTCTCGCTCTCTCCAGTGCCGAAGACTTTCCGCAGTGCTCTTGCCGACCCCAATTGGCGAGCGGCTATGGAAGAAGAACATCGTGCCCTTCTGCAGAATGACACCTGGGCTCTCGTACCTCGCCCCCCTCGGGCCAATGTTGTCACTGGCAAGTGGATCTTCCGGCATAAGTTCAAGTCTGATGGTTCCCTTGAGAGGTACAAGGCCCGCTGGGTACTCTGTGGTTTCACTCAATGTCCTGGTGTGGATTTGGATGAGACTTTCAGTCCGGTGGTGAAGCCTGCTACTGTCCGCACAGTGCTCTCGCTGGCTCTTTCACGCAACTGGTCCATCCACCAGCTCGACGTTAAGAATGCCTTTCTCCATGGAACTCTGAATGAGACAGTGTATTGCCAGCAGCCCTCCGGGTTTGAGGATCCTACTCGTCCTGCGTATGTCTGCCTGCTCCAGAAGTCCCTCTACGGCCTCAAGCAGGCCCCACGTGCTTGGTACAGTCGAATGGCTACCTACCTTCTGTCCATCGGTTTTGTTGAAGCTAAGTCAGATACATCACTCTTCATTTACCATCGCGGCTCCGACACAGCTTACTTGTTGCTCTATGTGGATGACATTGTCCTCACAGCTTCCTCTTCTGATCTTCTTCGACGGATCATCTCAGCCCTGCAGCGAGAGTTTGCCATGAAAGATCTGGGAGAATTGCATCACTTCCTCGGTATGCAGGTTCAGCGAAGCAGTGCTGGTTTACTCCTCTCCCAGCGACAGTACATGTTGGATATTCTGGATCGCGCTGGTATGACAGAATGCAAGCCTTGCTCTACTCCAGTTGACACCAATCCAAAGATTGTTGCAGCTGACGGGGCCCAAGTGTCTGATGCCACAGACTTTCGCAGTCTTGCTGGCGCCCTACAGTATCTGACATTCACCCGCTCGGACATTGCGTACGCCGTTCAGCAAGTGTGCCTTCATATGCACGCCCCTCGAGAGCCTCATCTTGCTGCCTTGAAGCGGATTCTCCGGTATATCGGAGGCACACTTCACCTTGGTCTACTGCTGCGACCATCTTCCTCTACGGATCTTGTCGTTTACACCGATGCTGATTGGGCTGGTTGTCCAGACACTCGCAAGTCCACCTCGGGCTATTCGGTGTTCCTTGGTGATAACTTAGTCTCCTGGTCATCCAAGCGGCAGAACACAGTATCAAGATCCAGTGCTGAAGCTGAGTATCGCGCAGTGGCTAATGGAGTTGCAGAAGCCACCTGGCTGCGACAACTTCTCATCGAGCTGCACACGCCCCTTCGGCGCGCCACGTTGGTGTATTGTGACAACATCAGCGCAGTCTACATGTCTTCTAATCCAATTCAGCATCAGTGTACCAAGCACATTGAGATTGATCTTCACTTCGTTCGAGAGCGAGTTGCCATTGGTGATCTCCGTGTCCAGCATGTTCCTACCACTTCACAATATGCGGATATCTTCACCAAAGGGCTGCCTTCTTCGGTCTTCACGGAGTTTCGGTCCAGTCTAAACGTGCAAAGTGGCTGACGTTTGGACTGCGTGGGTGTGTTAGAATAGGCGCCCTTTGGGATGGTCAGGACCCTAATCGGCGCAGGACTGTTTGGGTTAGATAGATATGGCAGGCCAAATAGATACAGGTACGGCAAGGACTCCTGATCCTTATAGGACTCTGGACTCTTGATCCTTATAAGACTCTTGATCCTTGCCTGTATATATATATATAATTGTACCTTGCCTCATATCAATCAATCCAATCTATTCCTGATTATACTTTCCTTCAGAAACTTATACAATTTGCTATGCAATATGTACAATTAATTTTCATTTCGGCATACTAGATGATCTTATCTCCCTTATAGAACATCAATTGCAGTAGTGCTTGAGGCATTCCCAAGGTACAACAACCCAACCAGAGATCTGCATGGAAGAATTGTATACTGGCTGTCACCTCCTGAGGAAAAAAAGGTAGTTCTCCAAGAGAAGTACAATGTTGGACCAGCCTATTGGTGGGAGAATGATGATCAAAAGTTGAGCTTGTGCTTTACTGACAACTTATCGCCTGCTCTTTTTTTTCAAATTGGGATTCGGATTTAAATCTGTATTGAAGTAATTTTGAAAAAATTTCTGTGTGGGGAGAGCTGTCAGCTCCTCGCTGAAACCTATATATAGGTTGGCTCCAATTGGTTTGCTTGTTCTTCCATGGAAAATAACTGAGCATATATGTTGAATTCAGCAAGCTCATTACCCGAAACTTCTGCTGGAGCATTCTTAAGAGCTTTCTACTCTGAAACCTTCGGAACTGTCTCTAATTCATCAGGTTATAAATAACCACGGCAATTATTGTGTATAAGAGTGTAAGGATAGTCGAGTCGAGGATGGAAGGTCTCCATCTTGTGAATTTTTTAAGCATAGTCTGATCTAAAATGCCATCATATGTTTCCATGTTTAAATGATGATCCACGACGAATTCCCAGCTCCGATTCCCATTTCCCACTACTCAGAGCACACCCAAATCCAGGGGTACTACGGTCTTCAACACCATAGGCCGGGGCCTTACTCTCCGTTCCAAATTATAAGACGTTTTGACTTTTCTAGATAATTTGTATTTGCTATGCACATAGATATAAACCATGTCTAGATACATAGTAAAAATATTGTATCTAGAAAAGCCAAAACGTCTTATAATTTGGAACGGATTTAGTATATTGTAGAGCAGTGTATAACAGTGATTTTCTATTGACATTCCACGTAGATGGCTGAACTTTCCACTTGGGTTCGGTCTTACGATCTGAAGGAGAGTGGGTTCTCAAACATTGGAGAGTGGGTTCTCAAACATTCTGCAACTGTTTGGAAAAATGAGTTGCCGATTTAACTCTGGCCAAGGTCTCGCCAGCATTCATCCCGATCGCAAGTTGGCCTTCTAACCGAAGAATAAAACCGCACATATGACGGTCTTTTTATTATTATTTTTTTAAAAAATATTTGATATTTTAATAATAACAGTTGTATCCGGAACTAGAAACGGTGAAAACAATATATATGTATATTTTCCGATCGTATCTGAGACCAAATATGTTTAGAGTGGTTTAGATCCGTTCATATCTGAGTTCGAATATTCAAGATTTGATATCGTATCCGTATCTAAAAATACTTAAATTGTATATTTATGATGTTGAAATTCATATCAGGACAAATAAAATCAATATTAGCAGTTGACTCCGGGTAAAAGAAGCCGGTTAGTTGGCTAATAATGATGTGAAATTTGAAAAAAAATTTATGAATTTTAGCAATGCACGGGAAGGGCCATATTACAATTTTGCATCATCCTATAAAGCTCTTCCCTTTTCCAGGGCTCAACCTGTAATTCCCGTTGATTTTTCGACGTGCCACGGATCACCACCTGCCGGCGCCGCCATCATCCGTCCCGTCCATCCCAACAGCGCGCAACCGCAGGTACGCTACCCTCGGCCTCCCCTCCTCGCATTCGTCTCCGACCATCGCCATCCGCTGACATCGCTGCACTTCGCAGCTTGCTCCTCCTCCCTCCGATCCCCACAGGCCGGCGGCGGCGGGGGCATGGACTGCCCCAAGCGTAGAGCGGTGGCCAGCGACCTCCCCGAGGAATCCTTGGCGGAGATCCTCGCGCGCGTCCCGACCAGGTCCCTCTGCCGATCCAAGTGCGTCGCGAAGTCCTGGCGCGACGTCATCCAAGATCCTTTCCACCGCAAGAACCTCCCCCAAACCCTACAAGGGTTCTTCTCGATTACACAGGACACCCACGGGCTGCATATCGGTTACGCCAGCCTGCTCGCGAGATCTGCGCCTCTCCATATGAACCCAAGCCTCTCCTCCTTGACGAAATTGCCCGGATTTAAGTACCTCACCTTCTTGGATTCCTGCAACGGGCTCCTCGTCTTCGTGTTGCACCTACACAAGTCATTGAGCTACGTCGTGTGCAACCCCACCACAAAGCAATGGGTGGAGGTTCCCAAATATGGCTCTTCTTCTTCGATGTATCATACAGGATGTATACATACATATTTGGTTTTTGATCCGGCTGTCTCCTCTCACTTCCACCTGGTTCAGTTTGTGCTGGGATGGGAGGAGTTCGAGTACGAGGGGTTTGTGGTGGATGATGACGATTTTGGTGATGGGGAAGAGGGGAATGATGGTTATGTTCATGATTATGACAATGATGATGACAATGACAACGACGACGAGGACAACAATGAGGATGAGGAGTCCATATCAGTAAATGTCTACTCATCCGAAAGTGGTCAATGGATTCACATCAAAAGTGTCTGCTGGTAGAAACATGGTTTGGAAGGACGATGGCATCTCCTGGGCTCCTGCTGTGCTGTTCTCAATGGCATGCTGCATTTCATAATCTCTAACACTTGCAAAGATCTCATTGCTGCTGTGGATGTACAAGGAGTGACACAAAAGATCATCCCATTGCCTATTACAGCTGGGACGACGAAGCGTTGGCCAAAGCCTGGTTATGTTGCTCAATCCCAGGGGTGCCTTCATTACATCAATAAAGCAGCTGATGATGCTCAACTGTCCATCTGGGTTCTTGAGGATTATGATACACAAAAATGGGTCTTGAAGCACAGTGTGAGTCTTATTGAGCGGTTTGGAATAATGAGTCGTCGGCAGAGTCGTCGCAAGAGCCACAAAAACGACTACAGTGTGGTGGTCATGCATCCAGATGCAAATGTGGTTTTTATTGTTCAAAACTGGAACCGAAAATTGATATCATATGACATGGACCATAAGGTAGTGAGTGTTATCCTCCGGACATTAATAAAATGTCCTTCAACTACAAATGTTCTAGTACCTTATGTTCCATGTTTCTTGGAGTCACTTGCACTCACAAATAAGCTCTGAATAATGTACTGATCTCTCCTCTCTATGGGGCAGAGTAGCTAGAACAGTTTGATTAGCTATAGTAGAATTATTAAGTGATTTATTTCTTCCCATGCTTGGATTTTTTTTTCTCATGCGCCATTGGTCTAAGTAATACTACAAGGCTTCTCACACGTTCATGTAATAAGGTTGCTTTTTTAGGCTGGATATGAATGAATACAATGAATATAGTTACACAAACTTGGATTGCAATTTTGGCGTTCAAGTCTTTTTCTAGTGCTGTAGCCTGTGTGCATTATCTTATATAAACTGTCTTGCTTTATTTTTATGGCCTCGTTAGTGGAGAAACGACCTTTAGCTCGGTAAGGACCTTTAGCCCCGATTTCTGAAACAGGACTAAGGATTCGGGACCAAATGTCCCAACTTTAGTTCCGGTTCGGAGGCCCGGGACTAAAGTCTTACCTTTAGCCTCGGTTGGTAATACGAACCGAAACTAAAGGGTGCGCCAGGGGGGTCACATCGGCTAATACATGTATCCACAC
>CM039120.1:51374418-51403610 GCA_022036555.1 Microstegium vimineum
AAAGGCCTGCAAAGTTGGAGTCAGCAAAAAATTGGTAACATCAAGTTACAACTGGAGATGGCTAAGGAACTTCTTCACTGGCTTGAAATCGCTAGAGACCATTGGCCAATGGCCACTATCCACTGGTGAAGATTGGCTATATATGCAGGAAACTCAAACTGCATCGCCTCTGGAGCACACACGGTGGCTTGGCTATGCTCTCAGGTCCTCTATCTCTGGGAGGGGGATGCCAACACTTCCTTTTTTTCATCAACAGTCCAGATACGCAAGAGAAAAAACTTTATAGCCAAGTTTCAAGTGCTTGATCGTATCGTCACCTAACAGGAATAGAAGCTTAAGCCTTAAGCATCCTTTGAATTCTGTGATGAGCTTCTAGGAACAGTGACAGATAGGGACTTTACCCTTGATCTTGAAGAGCTTGGATTGCTGCAGCATGATATGTGATCTTTGGAGGAGACTTTCACTGAAGAAGTCTGGGTAACAATTCGTGATTTGCCGCCTGATAAGTGATAAAGCACATGTACATGCTTCTGGCTGGCTCTTGATGTAATGCAGGGTGGTCATGTGTTTAAGTTTAAACTTCTGAACACAGATTTCATCACACTCCTGCCAAAGAAAGTTGATGCCTTGGACATGAAGGACTATCAGGTCATTAGTCTAGTTCACAGTTTTGCCAAACTAGTATCAAAGATCATGGCCAGCCAACCGACTTGCCCCCTTTCTGAGGGTTTGTGCAAGGAAGGAGCGAGCATCCAAGATAATTTTGTATTTGTACAGCCATAGCAAAAAGATGACACGCATTCTCCTGAAGCCCGATATCTTAAAAGCTTTTCATTCAGTCTCATGGTCCTTTCTGCTGGAGATTGTATAGAGACTTATCATGGTTTTGGACAGAATTATTGGTGTAATCTCATTTGCTTGCTGCTGCCCACTTCATCCACTAGGCTCCTGGTCATTGGGGAGCCGGGAATGAGTTTTCTACACCACCGTGGTCTTCGGCATGGAGGCCCTTTGTCTCCTATGCTATTTATTATAGTGATGAGGTAAAGTTATCTTCCCTATTTTGCAAATGATGCATGCATGGACCAGTTTAAAATTGAAGGCTTGTGGTTACACCAAAAGTCTTATTTATACTATGCTGGAAGTAATCTCTTTGGAGGAAACTGTTAGAATAGGCGCCCTTTGGGCTGGTCAGGACCCTAATCGGCGCAGGACTGTTTGGGTTAGATAGATATGGCAGACCAGATAGATACGAGTACGGCAAGGATTCCTGATCCTTATAGGACTCTGGACTCTTGATCCTTATAGGACTCTTGATCCTTGCCTGTATATATATATATGTAATTGTACCTTGCCTCATATCAATCAATCCAATCTATTCCTGATTATACTTTCCTTCATGGTAATCAGAGCCTAGGTCAATTTTTTTTTTCTCTCTCTTCCGCTGCCCTAACCCGCGCGCCGGCTCCTCGCCGTGCTGCGCCCCCTTCCCTCCCCTTGCGCATGCCCGCGCAACCAGATGGCGACAACGCCTCCCTCCCCCAAGGGCCCCAAGGGCCAGCCCGTCGATACCGAATCCTCTGCTACCTTCCAGGAGGCTGACATCGCGCAGCAGCAGGCCGAGGCTCAGCGCCTAGAGCACGAACGCCTGGCTGCGCGCGACGCCGCCCTGCTCCGCGCGAAGGAGGCCGAGGAAGAAGCCGTTGCTGCCGCCGCGGAGCGTGACGCGGCCGCCCAGCGCGCGCGATGCTCTGGCTCGCGCGGCTCAGGCCCGTGCTGCCGTTGCAGCCGCCAGCCCACCCACGGGGCCCTCTGGTCCCCCCCTGGCAGTGCCCCTACACCCGCCGTCGATCTCCGCGTCGCCATGCTTCATCATGAAGCCATGGCTCTGCTGCAGCTCCACTCCCAGGCGGTCGCCGTTAACAACATCCGCAATCATGTCACTACTCTCTTGGACGTCGACTCCGGCAACTTCAACCGGTGGCATGATCAGTTCTTGCTCATCCTCGGCAAGTTCTCCCTGCGGGATCACGTCACCACGGAGCCCCCAGTCCCGATTTCTCCCGACTGGGATTGGATGGATTGCGTCGTCAAGGCGTGGATCATCGCCACCCTCACCGACGATCTGGCAGAGATCATCTCCGCCCAAGGCTCCACCGCCCGCCATGCTTGGCTTGCTGTCGAGTCTCAGTTCCTCGGCAACCGGGAGGCTCGCTCCATCCACCTGGAGACGCGTTTCTGGAACTTCGTTCAGGGCGATCTTTCTGTCACCGAGTACTGCCGCCAGTTGAAGAAGATGGCAGACGATCTCAACGCCCTCGGCGAGGCCGTGACCGACTGGACCCTTGTCCTCAACGTCATTCGCGGCCGAGGAGCGTTTTAGTCATGTCGCCACGCTCCTCCGTCGCGCACGTCCCTTCCCTTCCTTCCTGGAAGCACGCGACGACCTCATCCTCGAAGAGCTCACCTTGGCGAACAGGAAGGACGCTCCCGCCACCGCTCTCGCTGCCACCTCTACGCCCAACACCTCCAGCAGCACTCCTGCGCCCTCTGGCTCGGGTTCCAGCAATGCTGGGGGCAGCTCCAAGCCCTTCAACAACTGCCGCAACAAGCGCAACGGCGGCAACAAAGGCAGCAGTAGCGGCGGTGGTGGCCAGGGGACGTGACCTCCTGCTGGTGGCAACCAGCAACAGTCCACCAGCGCGCAGCAACAGCAGCAGCCTGCCCCCAGTGGTGGTCGCTCCTGGCCCAGCTACTACAACCCCTGGATGGGCTCAATCCAGATGTGGCCAGGAGGCCCCCGCCCTCCGTTAGCACCGATCCCGGTGCCCCCTCACCTCCAGGCGCAGCAACAGCAGGCGCACCAGCAGGCGCTCCTCGCACAGCAGCAGCAGCAGCAGGCCTTCGTCACCCACAGCCAGGCTGCTGCCCCTGACGGTGCTGCACACTAGGTTGCCCCCGGGTACTACAACCCGTGGCTGGCCTTCCCTCCTGGGATCCGACGACGCTTGCCTCCGCCTTCAGCACCACGTCCCTGACTCCACCTTCGTCGGCGACTGGTATTTCGACTCAGGTGCTACCTCCCACATGACATCTCAGTCCTCCTCTCTTTCACATATTCTTCCTTCGCGGTATCCTACTCCTTCATCTATTGTCGTAGGTAATGGTTCCTTCATGCCTGTCACTGCTACTGGTTTTACAGAGTTGTCTCCTTCTTTGCATCTTAATAATGTTCTTGTGTCACCACAACTTATTAAGAATCTCATCTCTGTCCGCCAATTTACTATCGACAATAATTGTTCTGTGGAGTTTGACCCTGCTGGTTGTTCTGTGAAGGTTCTTCCCTCCCGGACCGAGATCGTCAGGTGCAATAGCTCCGGGCCGCTGTACCCTCTGCGCCTACCTCCAGCTCACTCCCTTGTCGCTCAGGCTTCTTCCCCGCTATGGCATTGGCGACTTGGCCACCCTGGTCATGAGGCGTTGTCCAAACTTGCGTCCAGCACTTCGTGCCATATTAGTGATTGTTCAGATTTGTGTCATGTTCGTTTGCCCTTTTATGCGTCCACCTCTCGTGCGTCTAGCAAGTTTGATCTCATTCACTGTGATCTGTGGACCTCCCCAGTTGTCAGTGTCTCTGGTTATAAATATTACTTGGTTATACTTGACGACTGCACTCATTACTTGTGGACATTTCCTTTGCGCCTCAAATCTGACACTTTCAGCACGCTGGCTCAGTTCATCGCCCATGTCTCCACTCAATTTGACACACGTGTCAAGTCGGTCCAGTGCGACAATGGGAAAGAGTTCGACAACTCGAGTACTCGCCACTTCTTCCTCGCTCAGGGCATCCATCTTCGCATGTCCTGCCCTACACCTCGTCTCAGAATGGTAAAGTTGAACGCATTATTCGTACCATCAATAATGTCATTCGCTCACTGCTCTTTCAGGCATCTATGCCTCCCTCCTATTGGGTGGAGGCCCTCTCCACAGCCACTGTCCTCCTTAACATATTGCCTACCAAAACTCTCCAGCTCTCTACACCCCACTTTGCATTATTTGCAAAGCTGCCTACGTATGATCATCTTCGGGTTTTTGGTTGCAAATGTTATCCAAACATATCTGCCACCACACCTCACAAACTCGCTCTCAGGTCTGCTCTCTGTGTCTTTTTAGGCTACTCCTCCCACCATAAAGGATACCGCTGCCTTGACCTTTCCAGCAATAGAGTTATCATCTCCAGGCACGTCATCTTTGATGAAACGGCCTTTCCCTTTGCTGAACGTCATGGTCCTAGCACCCCGGCCGACCTCGAGTTTCTTGATTTTACTGATGATGTGGTGCCAGCTCCTATTGGACCCTCGCCCACTTTGTTTCCTGCAGGCACGTCTCCCAGCACCTCCGACGCTCCTGCTGTCCCTGCCGGTCCTCATGTGGCCGACCTTAGGGCACCTTCTGGCGACACCAGCGCCCCTGTCGGTCACTCTGTGACTGTGCCTGGGGCGCCCGAGACTGCTGATGACTTCCCGGTGCCGACGCTCTACATCCCACCGGCGCTCCGGTCACCAGGGCCTCCTTCCGCGCCACGCGCGGCATCCGCGACGGGGCCTCTCTACGTCCCGCCAGCCCTTCGTGCTGGCGCGTCGTCACCTACCTCGTCGACGGGTTCAGCACCACCACAGGCGCCCCGCGGGCCTCCGCCCGGATTTCCGCCTCTTCGCCCTGAGCGCCTCTTCGAGCACCACTACAGCCGCCGGCCTCGACCTCCACCTGTGCCCGCATCGCCAAGTACTACTGCTGCCTTGCCTAAGGGTGCCGTTCCTGTTCGTCCCGTGAGCAACCAGCATGCTATGGGTTCGCGGGCGAAGAGTGGTTTTCAGATGCCGGCCACTTATCACACCGTCTCGCTCTCTCCAGTGCCGAAGACTTTCCGCAGTGCTCTTGCCGACCCCAATTGGCGAGCGGCTATGGAAGAAGAACATCGTGCCCTTCTGCAGAATGACACCTGGGCTCTCGTACCTCGCCCCCCTCGGGCCAATGTTGTCACTGGCAAGTGGATCTTCCGGCATAAGTTCAAGTCTGATGGTTCCCTTGAGAGGTACAAGGCCCGCTGGGTACTCTGTGGTTTCACTCAATGTCCTGGTGTGGATTTGGATGAGACTTTCAGTCCGGTGGTGAAGCCTGCTACTGTCCGCACAGTGCTCTCGCTGGCTCTTTCACGCAACTGGTCCATCCACCAGCTCGACGTTAAGAATGCCTTTCTCCATGGAACTCTGAATGAGACAGTGTATTGCCAGCAGCCCTCCGGGTTTGAGGATCCTACTCGTCCTGCGTATGTCTGCCTGCTCCAGAAGTCCCTCTTACGGCCTCAAGCAGGCCCCACGTGCTTGGTACAGTCGAATGGCTACCTACCTTCTGTCCATCGGTTTTGTTGAAGCTAAGTCAGATACATCACTCTTCATTTACCATCGCGGCTCCGACACAGCTTACTTGTTGCTCTATGTGGATGACATTGTCCTCACAGCTTCCTCTTCTGATCTTCTTCGACGGATCATCTCAGCCCTGCAGCGAGAGTTTGCCATGAAAGATCTGGGAGAATTGCATCACTTCCTCGGTATGCAGGTTCAGCGAAGCAGTGCTGGTTTACTCCTCTCCCAGCGACAGTACATGTTGGATATTCTGGATCGCGCTGGTATGACAGAATGCAAGCCTTGCTCTACTCCAGTTGACACCAATCCAAAGATTGTTGCAGCTGACGGGGCCCAAGTGTCTGATGCCACAGACTTTCGCAGTCTTGCTGGCGCCCTACAGTATCTGACATTCACCCCTCGGACATTGCGTACGCCGTTCAGCAAGTGTGCCTTCATATGCACGCCCCTCGAGAGCCTCATCTTGCTGCCTTGAAGCGGATTCTCCGGTATATCGGAGGCACACTTCACCTTGGTCTACTGCTGCGACCATCTTCCTCTACGGATCTTGTCGTTTACACCGATGCTGATTGGGCTGGTTGTCCAGACACTCGCAAGTCCACCTCGGGCTATTCGGTGTTCCTTGGTGATAACTTAGTCTCCTGGTCATCCAAGCGGCAGAACACAGTATCAAGATCCAGTGCTGAAGCTGAGTATCGCGCAGTGGCTAATGGAGTTGCAGAAGCCACCTGGCTGCGACAACTTCTCATCGAGCTGCACACGCCCCTTCGGCGCGCCACGTTGGTGTATTGTGACAACATCAGCGCAGTCTACATGTCTTCTAATCCAATTCAGCATCAGTGTACCAAGCACATTGAGATTGATCTTCACTTCGTTCGAGAGCGAGTTGCCATTGGTGATCTCCGTGTCCAGCATGTTCCTACCACTTCACAATATGCGGATATCTTCACCAAAGGGCTGCCTTCTTCGGTCTTCACGGAGTTTCGGTCCAGTCTAAACGTGCAAAGTGGCTGACGTTTGGACTGCGTGGGTGTGTTAGAATAGGCGCCCTTTGGGATGGTCAGGACCCTAATCGGCGCAGGACTGTTTGGGTTAGATAGATATGGCAGGCCAAATAGATACAGGTACGGCAAGGACTCCTGATCCTTATAGGACTCTGGACTCTTGATCCTTATAAGACTCTTGATCCTTGCCTGTATATATATATATAATTGTACCTTGCCTCATATCAATCAATCCAATCTATTCCTGATTATACTTTCCTTCAGAAACTTATACAATTTGCTATGCAATATGTACAATTAATTTTCATTTCGGCATACTAGATGATCTTATCTCCCTTATAGAACATCAATTGCAGTAGTGCTTGAGGCATTCCCAAGGTACAACAACCCAACCAGAGATCTGCATGGAAGAATTGTATACTGGCTGTCACCTCCTGAGGAAAAAAAGGTAGTTCTCCAAGAGAAGTACAATGTTGGACCAGCCTATTGGTGGGAGAATGATGATCAAAAGTTGAGCTTGTGCTTTACTGACAACTTATCGCCTGCTCTTTTTTTTCAAATTGGGATTCGGATTTAAATCTGTATTGAAGTAATTTTGAAAAAATTTCTGTGTGGGGAGAGCTGTCAGCTCCTCGCTGAAACCTATATATAGGTTGGCTCCAATTGGTTTGCTTGTTCTTCCATGGAAAATAACTGAGCATATATGTTGAATTCAGCAAGCTCATTACCCGAAACTTCTGCTGGAGCATTCTTAAGAGCTTTCTACTCTGAAACCTTCGGAACTGTCTCTAATTCATCAGGTTATAAATAACCACGGCAATTATTGTGTATAAGAGTGTAAGGATAGTCGAGTCGAGGATGGAAGGTCTCCATCTTGTGAATTTTTTAAGCATAGTCTGATCTAAAATGCCATCATATGTTTCCATGTTTAAATGATGATCCACGACGAATTCCCAGCTCCGATTCCCATTTCCCACTACTCAGAGCACACCCAAATCCAGGGGTACTACGGTCTTCAACACCATAGGCCGGGGCCTTACTCTCCGTTCCAAATTATAAGACGTTTTGACTTTTCTAGATAATTTGTATTTGCTATGCACATAGATATAAACCATGTCTAGATACATAGTAAAAATATTGTATCTAGAAAAGCCAAAACGTCTTATAATTTGGAACGGATTTAGTATATTGTAGAGCAGTGTATAACAGTGATTTTCTATTGACATTCCACGTAGATGGCTGAACTTTCCACTTGGGTTCGGTCTTACGATCTGAAGGAGAGTGGGTTCTCAAACATTGGAGAGTGGGTTCTCAAACATTCTGCAACTGTTTGGAAAAATGAGTTGCCGATTTAACTCTGGCCAAGGTCTCGCCAGCATTCATCCCGATCGCAAGTTGGCCTTCTAACCGAAGAATAAAACCGCACATATGACGGTCTTTTTATTATTATTTTTTTAAAAAATATTTGATATTTTAATAATAACAGTTGTATCCGGAACTAGAAACGGTGAAAACAATATATATGTATATTTTCCGATCGTATCTGAGACCAAATATGTTTAGAGTGGTTTAGATCCGTTCATATCTGAGTTCGAATATTCAAGATTTGATATCGTATCCGTATCTAAAAATACTTAAATTGTATATTTATGATGTTGAAATTCATATCAGGACAAATAAAATCAATATTAGCAGTTGACTCCGGGTAAAAGAAGCCGGTTAGTTGGCTAATAATGATGTGAAATTTGAAAAAAAATTTATGAATTTTAGCAATGCACGGGAAGGGCCATATTACAATTTTGCATCATCCTATAAAGCTCTTCCCTTTTCCAGGGCTCAACCTGTAATTCCCGTTGATTTTTCGACGTGCCACGGATCACCACCTGCCGGCGCCGCCATCATCCGTCCCGTCCATCCCAACAGCGCGCAACCGCAGGTACGCTACCCTCGGCCTCCCCTCCTCGCATTCGTCTCCGACCATCGCCATCCGCTGACATCGCTGCACTTCGCAGCTTGCTCCTCCTCCCTCCGATCCCCACAGGCCGGCGGCGGCGGGGGCATGGACTGCCCCAAGCGTAGAGCGGTGGCCAGCGACCTCCCCGAGGAATCCTTGGCGGAGATCCTCGCGCGCGTCCCGACCAGGTCCCTCTGCCGATCCAAGTGCGTCGCGAAGTCCTGGCGCGACGTCATCCAAGATCCTTTCCACCGCAAGAACCTCCCCCAAACCCTACAAGGGTTCTTCTCGATTACACAGGACACCCACGGGCTGCATATCGGTTACGCCAGCCTGCTCGCGAGATCTGCGCCTCTCCATATGAACCCAAGCCTCTCCTCCTTGACGAAATTGCCCGGATTTAAGTACCTCACCTTCTTGGATTCCTGCAACGGGCTCCTCGTCTTCGTGTTGCACCTACACAAGTCATTGAGCTACGTCGTGTGCAACCCCACCACAAAGCAATGGGTGGAGGTTCCCAAATATGGCTCTTCTTCTTCGATGTATCATACAGGATGTATACATACATATTTGGTTTTTGATCCGGCTGTCTCCTCTCACTTCCACCTGGTTCAGTTTGTGCTGGGATGGGAGGAGTTCGAGTACGAGGGGTTTGTGGTGGATGATGACGATTTTGGTGATGGGGAAGAGGGGAATGATGGTTATGTTCATGATTATGACAATGATGATGACAATGACAACGACGACGAGGACAACAATGAGGATGAGGAGTCCATATCAGTAAATGTCTACTCATCCGAAAGTGGTCAATGGATTCACATCAAAAGTGTCTGCTGGTAGAAACATGGTTTGGAAGGACGATGGCATCTCCTGGGCTCCTGCTGTGCTGTTCTCAATGGCATGCTGCATTTCATAATCTCTAACACTTGCAAAGATCTCATTGCTGCTGTGGATGTACAAGGAGTGACACAAAAGATCATCCCATTGCCTATTACAGCTGGGACGACGAAGCGTTGGCCAAAGCCTGGTTATGTTGCTCAATCCCAGGGGTGCCTTCATTACATCAATAAAGCAGCTGATGATGCTCAACTGTCCATCTGGGTTCTTGAGGATTATGATACACAAAAATGGGTCTTGAAGCACAGTGTGAGTCTTATTGAGCGGTTTGGAATAATGAGTCGTCGGCAGAGTCGTCGCAAGAGCCACAAAAACGACTACAGTGTGGTGGTCATGCATCCAGATGCAAATGTGGTTTTTATTGTTCAAAACTGGAACCGAAAATTGATATCATATGACATGGACCATAAGGTAGTGAGTGTTATCCTCCGGACATTAATAAAATGTCCTTCAACTACAAATGTTCTAGTACCTTATGTTCCATGTTTCTTGGAGTCACTTGCACTCACAAATAAGCTCTGAATAATGTACTGATCTCTCCTCTCTATGGGGCAGAGTAGCTAGAACAGTTTGATTAGCTATAGTAGAATTATTAAGTGATTTATTTCTTCCCATGCTTGGATTTTTTTTTCTCATGCGCCATTGGTCTAAGTAATACTACAAGGCTTCTCACACGTTCATGTAATAAGGTTGCTTTTTTAGGCTGGATATGAATGAATACAATGAATATAGTTACACAAACTTGGATTGCAATTTTGGCGTTCAAGTCTTTTTCTAGTGCTGTAGCCTGTGTGCATTATCTTATATAAACTGTCTTGCTTTATTTTTATGGCCTCGTTAGTGGAGAAACGACCTTTAGCTCGGTAAGGACCTTTAGCCCCGATTTCTGAAACAGGACTAAGGATTCGGGACCAAATGTCCCAACTTTAGTTCCGGTTCGGAGGCCCGGGACTAAAGTCTTACCTTTAGCCTCGGTTGGTAATACGAACCGAAACTAAAGGGTGCGCCAGGGGGGGCACATCGGCTAATACATGTATCCACACACTTATAAGTTAGTTTGAAGCATTAAACACACAAATAAACTATGAAACTCTATATATAAATATATTATGGAGCTATATATACATAAGTATAATATATATATATATGCACATAAAATTTACATCATTATCCATTCATACTTGACTTAAGACACAACCGCTCTCGCTATTTAAATCTCATACAAATGTTCGTCTTGATTTGGCTTCAGTGGTTCGGCCGAGTCGAAATAGTACTCGCCTTTAAGGTTGAGCACTTTTTCAAGAAGAAATCCAGCAAATGTCTCTTGAATTCCTTTGAGGCGGACACTATCCATCACTTGTCGCTTCAACCATTCAGTCTTCAATTTTCATTATAAAGAAATAAGTGTTAATATACATAAGATTTAGTTAATAGCAACAAATAATAAAATGGATGTATTATATATACATATCACATACTTTTAGTATCTGATTAAGAGTTCTTCTTGCATACACCGTGAGGAACTCGCAAACGTAGTATCCACACAGATTGTTGCTTGGTGTGCCGCCTGAAAGTGCATCTAGCCCTTTAGTGGGTTTTGGTGAATTGAGTGACAACCCAATTAAAGGTCTAACAAGTTTGCTAAGTGAATCAAAGGTTAAACAAGAAAAACAAACTTGATGGTATTCCACACAGTGTTGAGATGAAGGTCAAATTGTGTATTGTTGTATTGAAAAACTATAGAAACAATCTAGTTCAAACAAAAGACAACAATGCAAATGGAATCAATGAAATGACTTCTATGTTGTGGGGTATCATAGTATCATGTGAAAGCAAGCATGTTTGGCAAATGACAAATGAGACATGAGTTGATAGTTATGGATTGGTCTCTATATTGGCTTGCTTTACATGAACAAGAAGAGTTGGATAGTGGACTAGTGTTGATCAAGGATTAAATAATGAATTAATAGTGCATTAGTGAGAAAACACCAAGCAAAGGTATAATGACAAAGGACACAATGTATATTGGATATAATATGGTCTCTACTCTTAGTTTGCTTGTATGGACAAAGATTTGGAGAATCACTTTGCATTAATATGATCAAGCTAGAAGTTTGAAGATAGAGATTGAAGTGAGTGATAGGAGTGTCAAGCCAAAATAAGGAGGATCTAAGGAATTGTGAATTGGCTTGACCATATTGATGTGGAGTCTCATATATCAAAGCTTGATTGATCTCAACATTCATATCTACAAGATATCAAACAAGGATCATAATATTGTAGAAATGGTTTTCAATCGGTGCTTAATATGGTGTGACTTGAGTATGGCTTCATAGGGTGAAGATAGCAAGGAAAGGACTTCGAGGTACTAAGCAAAGGTGAAGGTCAAGGAGACCAAGGTACTATGGCTAAGGTGAAGAAGATAATACTTGCATTGAGTCGAAGTACTAATCAAGCTATGAGGAGTCATATTATGTTGAGGATCAATTTATTAGTGGAAGTGACTTGAAGCCATGGGCTGAATTCATATATGTTGGAAATATTCAAGTCACAAGCTCTAAGGTGTGTTTGCACAAAAAGATGAGATAATGATGATTGAAAACACATGCTCAAGGTATTACAAGAATGAGGACAATACATTCAATGATGCAGCCCCAATTTGCAAAGGATACGGTGTCCGGCTCAAAGGCGTTTAATTTATTTGATGTTTTGAATTTGAGTTTAGAAAAGGTCGTACTACAAAGGGGGATGCAATGTGCATGCTTAAATGTGCAACCAAGTGCTCAAATTCCACCAAACATCCTCTCATACCATGCCCAGTCTCCCTGCAAAACAATTTTTCATTCGGAGCATTTTTGGGCAGCGCAGCGGTGCTGTTCCCCTGAGCTGCAGTGCTGGGAGTCCAGCAGTGCCGGGCTGTAGCCCAGCAGTGCCGGGACTTGAAGTGTCCGTTGGACAGCAGAGGGTATTTATTTCCCCTTCCTGCTGCCCCCAACAGTCATCTCGACCATTCCCTTCACCAGTGCAAAAACAGAAAGCTCTCTTCCTCTCTCTAACTCCATTGGAGCCCCTCAAGCTTCTCTCTTTGATTCCTCTCCAATCCTTTGAGAGATTGAGCCTCCAAACTTCATTAGAGAGCAGCCCAAACTGTTCTTCATTGCCTAGAGCACTTGGTTCGTGTTCAAGTCGGTGGATTGCATTCGTTACTCTTGGAGCTTGCTCCTAGCCGGCTAGAGCGTCGCCCGTGGAGCTTGCCAACTTGTGTGGCAGCCCCGAGAGGTTTGTAACCATCTCATTGAAGCTAATAAATCACCCCTCACTTCAAGAGTTCACTCTCTTGATTTGAGAATGAGAGAAGGGCAAGCCTAAGCCTTGTGTGGCGAACCTCAACAACGTAGACTTAGGCCAGCCTTGGTGGCGACGCTGAACCACAGGATAAATCTTGTGTCACTTGTGTTTGTGTTATTTGTGTTGCTTGCATTTGTCCTCAAGGTGATTTTTAGGGTTTGGTCCCGATCTACTTGGTGGTGCAGCTCCTACCACTTTCAAGTGGTGCTAGAGGTTCCCTACACCTCTAGAAAGGTTTTCATTCAAGCACAATTTCCATTCTAGTTATACTTTTTGAATTGTGCTCAGTTCTGTCCTGGAGGCCAGCACTGTCGGGCTTTAGAGCAGTAGTGCCGGGCACCCCGGCAGTGCCGGACCCAAGGCCAGCAGTGCCGGACCTGTACTGTCAGAAAGTTTGCAAGTCTATTTTAAACAGGCCTATTCACCCCCCCTCTAGTCCTGTTGGGCGACATCAAGGTCCTTTCAATTGGTATCAAAGCTAGGCTCTCTATTCCGGGCTTAACCGCCTTGAGAGAATGATGTCGACAAGTGGGGAGGTATCTCTAGAACTTCTACTTTTAGATGGCTCAAATTATGCATCTTGGTCTGCTCATGTACTTGATGTTTTTAGGACCATGGGTCCTCATATAGAGGAGGTTGTAGATGTGAGCATTTCACCTCCTAGTGATGATTTGGATTATCTATCTAGAGAGGAAGTGAAATTGTTACAATACAATGTTCAAGCTACTAATGTCTTATTTAGTGCTTTGAGTGAAGATGTTCTTGATGTTGTCATATTTGGAGATGATAAACCACTTGGTGATGCTCATATCATTTGGACCATGCTCAAAGAAAGATATGGTAAATCCAAATGTGATGAGAAGTTGCTCACATTGGAGAATTCACTTGAGGAGTGCTCAACTTCACCAACAAATGATGAGCCTCAAGTGATTATTCCAAAAGTCCTAGGTGATCATGCCACATCCATCTCCTCACCAACATATGACTTAATGAAAGGTAATAAAATTGTTGGTGAGGACATTGCTCTTACATGTGGTACTTCTACTTCCTCTAGTTCTTGTGAGACTAACATATTGAAGGAAGAAGAAGCTCATGATTGGTGGAGGCCAAATGATGAATCCACCTCACCAAGAAGCTCAACTCTCTATGTCACTTCTCATGTGAGTCTTATGGCAAAGAAAAAGAAGAATGTGATAAGTGAGAGTGAGAGTGATAGTGAGAGTGAAGATGGAAGTGATGATGATGAGATCACTCAACACCTTGCTCGGCTAAGCAAGAAAGACAAGTTGATGGTGATGAAGCTCATGGAGAAAATAAATGAGCAAGAAGAAACACTTCACAAGCAAGATGACTTTTGCATTGAAAAGATCAAATGCTTGGAGAAGTTGACCAAAAAGCATGAAAAGCTTAGGTGCTCTCATGCTAGTTTGGTCGAAAGGTATGAAAACTTATCAATTGAGCAAACTCATACTATTAACTCTCTATCTTGTGTTGCTCAATTAGAAGATGAGAATTATATGCTCAAGGAGAAATTGGAAAGGCTCACTAGCAAGAATGAGAACTTGCAACAAAGTCATGATGGGCTCTTGTGCTCTCATGAGAGGCTTATAGAATCTCATATCATGCTAGATATTTCTCATGAGGCTATGATAACATCGGTAAAATCATATCAACCTCACACCCACAAATGCACATGTACACAAGTTCAATCTATTTTATCATGTGCTAACAATTGTTGCTCTCAAGCAAGCCAATCTTTCATTGAGCATGTATTTGTAGAAAGCTATGATGACTCTATCACAAAAGAAAATGAACAACTCAAGGAATAGGTTGAGAGGTTAAGAAGAGACTTGATTCATTGCAAGGGTAAAGTTGGTACAGATCAGCCTGGACAGATGGTGGCACAACAGCAGCCCCGAGCAGCACAGCCTCCTAAGGGTGGCAGTGCCACTGTGAAGGGCAACAGTGCTGCTCCCCACAGAAAAGGGAAGGCTACCACTTCTACCCCTACTCAACTCAATATCAAGAAGAAGGTCTCCAAGCCAAAGCAAGAACCTAAGAAACCAAAGAAGGTTTTCATCACTTGCTTCAAGTGCAAGAAAGAGGGTCACCATGTGAGAGATTGCACTATGAAGAAAGAAGAGAAGGACATGAGCAAGATTGAAGAGAAGAAAAAGATGGCTCATGTTAAGTGCTCCAACTTGGGACACAATGCCTCTATGTGTTCCAACAAGGTTGATGACCAAGCAACACTTTCAAAGAAGAAGACAAGTATAAGCAATAGGAGGTGTCATGGCTGCCATATGAAGGGACATGAAATTACATCATGCCCCCACATGAATGATGAAGTCTTGGCATCATCAAGAAAGAGGCTCACTAGCAAGGTAGCAAGCAAAATGCAAGAAAAGAAGGCCACCAAGAACAAGAGTTCCTATGCTATACTTGTAGAACAAAGGGACATTTTGGTAAGGATTGTCCCATGGGTAACACTCCTAAGCTAAACTCTTCAATTGATGAAAATTTGCTTAGGAGACCCAAAAATGACACTTATGCTAGAAAGGTGATTGGTTCACCACACGCTAGCACAAAGGCCATTTGGGTGCCTAAGTCTCTCGTGACTAACCTTGATGGACCCATCTTGGTATGGGTAACAAATTGTGCTTAAAGTGTTGTAGGTACTTGAACGTGATATGAAGCTTCGGGTGCTTGAGCAAGTTGATTGAAAATATTCACTCAAGTTATCAACCAATTCATATTGTCCTTCTTATATGGTTGACCCGAAGATGGATTTATGGAAATATTTCAAACTTCATATTCACCTTGGTAACTAGTATCTAACCCTTACTAGCTAGCCACTTGACTTGTGTAGTCTCTAGCAAATTCACAAATGTGTGTATGTTTGTGAATGAGTAGAGTGGCTAGAATATTCTAGTAAATAATTCACTTTCCATATGATGCTTTTAATGGCTCTCTAGTAGAGCAAGTTCTTATTATGTTATAGGTTATAAAGTATAGAGACAGGAGATCATTAAGTTGTTGATGCACCAAAGTTCCACTGACATACTCTATGAAGAAGTGCAGCACACACACTTGCTGGAAATCAGCAGGGCGGTAGTGCCGCACCTATGGGTGGCAGTGCCGCCCCTCCTACCTCAGTAGCAACTGAAATCAGTCCAAGCTATGGATGAAGCCTACAACATGTTCATAAGCAAAGTGAAGATGAAGAGACCACCTCATCCATTACATTCATAAGGGTGGTAACAACTAAATCTCAAGTGCATGTTATTTTCACATTTTACTCCTTTGTGTCTTGTGTAGCCACTTAGGGAAATAAAGTACTTGAGGTTATATATATTGGTTTCTGGTCATGAAAGAAGAATATGATTAGAATTGAATTGATCATCCACACCAAGAAACATAGATGACTTGAGTTTCCTTTGTGGACTTCAAACCAAGAATTTCAAGATGAAGAAAGCATACTTTGAGTTGGTTTGAGGGATTCAAATACTTGGCTCACATTGAAGAATACAAGTAAATTTCAAGAAGGCTAAGAATAAAGAATCAAGCTCAAGTCAAGTAGAGACACTTATCACTCGCAATTCAAGAACTCTCTACTTGATGGATTCTTGCCATATGGTAGAGTGGCAAAATCTCATTATCATATTATGGTCATCTACATGCTCTAATGGTTGTAAGTATTTCTTGGTATATTTCAATTTGATTATCCTTTTGTTGCCATGACCTAGACATAGAGTGAAATCCTAAGTTCTTAATTGAATAAAGTGCTATATGAGAAATTCAAATACTTAGAGCACTTATCAAAATGGACTTCACTCTGTGACTAGTGTTGTGAGACTAACCTTTCTCTCTAAGTGATATTTGTGTAGTCTCACTAGCTAATTGAGAATGTGTTTCTCAAATGGAGTGTGCTATCATAGGAAGCTCATCAATCCAAAACTATGTGATGTATTCTCTCTCTAGTTGATTTGGAGTTGATTTGTCTATGTTAGGCACTCACCATAATATGGCTTAAACCTACCCTTTGGACTTAATTGACCAACCATGCACATTCACATTTCTATTCCACTAAAAGGGTGTGCATGAGGCATTAAGGGAGATTTAATCCATGTTATGAGGTTTCTCTATTTTGGTAGTCTACTTATCATCCACATATAAAGGGTTACTAAATTAGAAACTAGTGCTTGTGTTACTAATAACCTCTTGTGATTGAGCTTGTTTATAGAAAATCAAGAAGAAGAGGTTGTGCTTAAATTGGATGAATCACAAGCCTAAAGGTTGCTTTTCACCTAAAGTTCATCGGGCTTGCTGGTGAAAAGCTTGTTGTTGCTTCTCTGTGGGGTCCGACAGTGCCGACCTCTGGTCCGGCAGTGCCGTGGTCAGGCACAAAGGCTGGACCAGGGAGCACTGCTGGCCCATATTCTTCAATTCTTGGAGCAGTAGCATCAACACCTTGAGGCTCCACATCTGTGGCCTAGACTTCTTGTGGCCTAATGTCACCAATGGCCATGTTCTTGATTGCTTCACAAGGATGTTCAAACTCTAATGACATGGTCTGAAACTTTGTGAGCATGCTATACATATCCAGTACTTGTTGCTGAACAATTTACATGATGACTGGTTTAGAAGAAAATCAGTTTTGAGTTGAATTCTGTCAGCTTCAGCATGCAGTTTCAGACTTGGATAGTTTTGGTAGAAAATATATTTGACTTCTCAAATGATGTCAAAATGGGCTTAAATTTCTACAGTAGTTAAAGTACATGTATATCCATAACTCTACCAATTTTCATCAATATTGGATCAGTATTCAGAGAGATATGAAGTTTTCTCTGAGGTGGACAAAAGTTGAAAACTGAGTGTTTTTCAGACCTAGCAGTCTGGTAGAAAATTGATTTGACTGAACAAATGGAGTCCAAATGAGCTGAAATTTTTACATCAGCTAGAGGACTCATGGATGCACATCTCTACCAAATTTCATGCATATTGGACTGATGGTCTGACAGATATGAATTATTTTCCAAAGAAGACAGAATCTGAAAATTCAATGTTTGGAATTGAATTGCAAGCTGCTTGAAGGAGATTGAACTCAGTTGGAATGAAGTATAAACTTCTCCCTTGACCCCAGGATCATTGGTATTCATGAGTGTACTTTGTGTACCCTTGTATGCACAAATTGAAGGGGAGTTTAGTTAAAATCTTGTGAGACTAAGGGTTTCATCCAAATTCATCATGAGTAGTCTCACACATTGGAAATAGAAGAACATCAAAGGAGGATGGATGACTCAGCTGGAACCTTTGTGTGCTCCAAAGATTATTCTAGGTGGTCTTGGTCTTTATAAACCAAGAGCTTCTGGTTTAGTGTTGAATGCCCCAATCCTTGGTGGAACCAGCTGTGAATGAGTTGGAGAGAAATAATTGAATTGTGGATTTTCATTGTTAATTCTCCACTCTATAGCTCATCAATTTCTCATGATCCATCCCATTGATTACCCAGGATCCTATCAACAAAAAGCGGTAACTCCTAGTTCATGATTTGCATGTTTTATGAATTTTACCTTTTTTCTCTCTATGTGAGTTGCTTTAGGTAAAGAAAGAACTAGGAACCTAATATGGATCTTGGATGATCATGAAAGCTCTATTTCACCACATTTCATCAAGTGAAAAACTATTGCGATCTAATTCATTGAAGTCTCACTTATGATGGTATTGTGTGGTGATCTATCTACCTTGGTGGTGGTATGTGTCCTTGGCATAATTTCAATTGCATCAACTTTATCATGCCTTGATCAAGATATAGGATGAACTCCTCTAGACTCTTAAACCGATTCAAGTGCATTTCATAAGTAATTTGAGTACTTGATGCACATATGAAGGGGGAGCCCATTCTATGTCTTGTGTCTTTGAGACTAACCTTTTCTTCTAGTGAATTTGTATAGTCTCTCGGTGAGAATGGGTTTTTCATGAGTATGCTACACTAACTCAATCCAATTTGGTAAAGTTGTCTCTCATATTCATTTGGATTACAAATTTACCTTGTTAGTAGCTACTCTCCATAATATAGCTTAAATTCCCTTGTTTGGACTTAAATGACCAAAAGTGCATATGTTCTTGTCTTCCACACATATATGTATGCACTATCAAAAAGGGGGAACTTAGTCTATGTTATGAGGTTTTGCAATTAGTGATCTACATGCCTTCCACATCCAAAATGGTCACTAGTTGTGAAACTCTAGCTTGTGCAATTTAATACCATCCCTTGTCTTTGTAAGCATTTACTAGGTGATATCTATGTGAAATTATGAGATACAAGCATCCATTCCAATTGGCATCAACTTGTGAAGATTCCTTCAATTGGTGTCATACTATGAAGATTATATTTCAATTGATATTGATGGACAATCTTTCAATTTGGTATATCAAAAAATATGTCTTCAATTGGTATCTCAAAATGACAACAAGAGCTAGCAATGGACTCTAAACTAAAATCAAGCACAAGTTTGTGATGTTTCCTTCAAGATGATGATAAAGATAGATGGGCACAATTGAGATATGTTTGCTTAAGCAAGTGCCAAGGCCATCAAAGCACTAAATTCAAAATAATCATCATGATGGAGATTATGAGGCTTAGAACAAAGGTATATCACTCCATGAACTCTTGTACTACCTTTGTGCATCTAGGCCCTTACATGCTAGTGTGTGCATGTGTATACAATAATTTTAGCCACACCATAAGTTTGTTCTTGTGGTGACGATTAGAGAATGAGTTAGATATTTGGTTGATACCTCTTGTGGTGATAGCATGAGTTTGTCTTATAATAAAACTGTCATCTAAGTGAGGTATGAGCCAAATATGATATCTTCTCAAGAATCTTGACTTAATTTGTTGCATACTTTGTTTGGTAGCAAACATAGAAGAGAAATCTTATATGCCAAAACCTTAACCTACCTCTTGCCCTCATTTGTCTAACATGATTTCTTCCTTTGGTAGAGAGATCCTTTTTGGAGATTAATTCCAAAGGGGGAGAAGTATTAAAAGTGTAAGGGGTATAAAAAAACATTGATATGTAAAGGGGAGAAATATGTTGTGTGTGCAAGGATAGTTGTGATGACTGCCACAGGTGCGGCAGTGCCGCTCTCAGAGCGGCAGTGTCGCCCAGTGTAATTTCAGTACAACTTTTCTCTAATGTGTATAACTTTCATGAGCATCCCGTTTATCTTGATGACACCTTGCACCCCACAGATGCTATGATATAGGAGAGTTCTCACACTTGTTCCTTAATATGTGCATTTGACATTTGAGGCCAAATTTAAATTCCCTTCAATGCACACATTTAAGGGGAGCTCACTACATCATAGGATCCAAAATCTTAATGTTTATCAATATCTTGTAAGCTTTAATTGTGTTGTCATCAATCACCAAAAAGGGGGAGATTGAAAGTGCATCTAGCCCTTTAGTGGGTTTTGGTGAATTGAGTGACAACCCAATTAAAGGTCTAACAAGTTTGCTAAGTGAATCAAAGGTTAAACAAGAAAAGCAAACTTGATGGTATTCCACACAGTGTTGAGATGAAGGTCAAATTGTGTATTGTTGTATTGAAAAACTATAGAAACAATCTAGTTCAAACAAAAGACAACAATGCAAATGGAATCAATGAAATGACTTCTATGTTGTGGGGTATCATAGTATCATGTGAAAGCAAGCATGTTTGGAAAATGGCAAATGAGACATGAGTTGATAGTTATGGATTGGTCTCTATATTGGCTTGCTTTACATGAACAAGAAGAGTTGGATAGTGGACTAGTGTTGATCAAGGATTAAATAATGAATCAATAGTGCATTAGTGAGAAAACACCAAGCAAAGGTAAAATGACAAAGGACACAATGTATATTGGATATAATATGGTCTCTACTCTTAGTTTGCTTGTATGGACAAAGATTTGGAGAATCACTTTGTATTAATATGATCAAGCTAGAAGTTTGAAGATAGAGATTGAAGTGAGTGATAGGAGTGTCAAGCCAAAATAAGGAGGATCTAAGGAATTATGAATTGGCTTGACCATATTGATGTGGAGTCTCATATATCAAAGCTTAATTGATCTCAACATTCATATCTACAAGATATCAAGTAAGGATCACAATATTGTAGAAATGGTTTTCAATCGGTGCTTAATATGGTGTGACTTGAGTATGGCTTCATAGGGTGAAGATAGTAAGGAAAGGACTTCGAGGTACTAAGCAAAGGTGAAGGTCAAGGAGACCAAGGTACTATGGCTAAGGTGAAGAAGAGAGTACTTGCATTGAGTCGAAGTACTAATCAAGCTATGAGGAGTCATATTATGTTGAGGATCAATTTATTAGTGGAAGTGACTTGAAGCCATGGGCTGAATTCATATATGTTGGAAATATTCAAGTCACAAGCTCTAAGGTGTGTTTGCACAAAAAGATGAAATAATGATGATTGAAAACACATGCTCAAGATATTACAAGAATGAGGACAATACATTCAATGATGCAACCCCAATTTGCAAAGGATACGGTGTCCGGCTCAAAGGCGTTTAATTTATTTGATGTTTTGAATTTGAGTTTAGAAAAGGCCGTACTACAAAGGGGGATGCAATGTGCATGCTTAAATGTGCAACCAAGTGCTCAAATTCCACCAAACATGCTCTCATACCATGCCCAGTCTCCCTGCAAAACAATTTTTCATTCGAAGCATTTTTGGGCAGCGCAGCGGTGCTGTTCCCCTGAGCAACAGTGCTGGGAGTCCAGCAGTGTCGGGCTGTAGGGCAGCAGTGCCGGGACTTGAAGTGTCCGTTAGACAGCAGAGGGTATTTATTTCCCCTTCCTGCTGCCCCAACGGTCATCTCGACCATTCCCTTCACCAGTGCAAAAACAGAAAGCTCTCTTCCTCTCTCTAATTTCATTGGAGGCCCTCAAGCTTCTCTCTTTGATTCCTCTCTGTAACGCCCCAGAGTCCAAACGGCTCAGATCCACTCTGCACGCTGAGCGAACCACACCCATCACCATCCCACTTAAGCTTTCGTCCTCGCTTCGCTTAAAAGGATTAAGCCGGAGATGGTGGGATGGACTCTAGAAGTCTTATATGTTGGTCTATCCCACCTTAAACAACCAAGGTGGGACTAAACCCTCCATAATATCTCATTAACACACATGGGTCACTACGGGCCAAACGGGCCGGATGTGACATACACCCCCCTCAAAGAACTCGACGTCCTCGTCGAGCCCAACATACCCACAGCCGGACAAACGATGACCAGGAACGTTCCCTCTTAGCACACGCGACCGTGCGCCCAGTGTCGGCACATGTGCCATGTCGTGCGCCCCGCAGAGCCTACACGCGCAATGAACCTACCATGTCCGCACACCTGGCCCGCACGCGCCCGCTGCCGCGAAGGTCGGTTCTGATACCATTTGTAACGCCCCAGAGTCCAAACGGCTCAGATCCACTCTGCACGCTGAGCGAACCACACCCACCACCATCCCATTTAAGCTTTCGTCCTCGCTTCTCTTAAAAGGATTAACCCGGAGATGGTGGGATGGACTCTAAAAGTCTTATATGTTGGTCTATCCCACCTTAAACAACCAAGGTGGGACTAAACCCTCCACAATATCTCATTAACACACATGGGCCACTACGGGCCAAACGGGCCGGATGTGACACTCTCCAATCCTTTGAGAGATTGAGCCTCCAAACTTCATTAGAGAGCAGCCCAAACTGTTCTTCATTGCCTAGAGCACTTGGTTCGTGTTCAAGTCGGTGGATTGCATTCGTTACTCTTGGAGCTTGCTCCTAGCCGGCTAGAGCGTCGCCCGTGGAGCTTGTCAACTTGTGTGGCAGCCCGGGAGGTTTGTAACCATCTTATTGAAGCTAAGAAATCACTCCTCACTTTAAGAGTTCACTCTCTTGATTTGAGAACGAGAGAAGGGCAAGCCTTGTGGGGCAAGCCTAAGCCTTGTGTGGCGAACCTCAACAACGTGGACTTAGGCCAGCCTTGGTGGCGACGCTGAACCACGGGATAAATCTTGTGTCACTTGTGTTTGTGTTATTTGTGTTGCTTGCATTTGTCCTCAAGGTGATTTTTAGAGTTTGGTCCCGATCTACTTGGTGGTGCAGCTCTTACCACTTTCAAGTGGTGCTAGAGGTTCCCTACACCTCTAGAAAGGTTTTCATTCAAGCACAATTTCCATTCTAGTTATACTTTTTGAATTGTGCTCAGTTCTGTCCTGGAGGCCAGCACTGTCGGGTTTTAGAGCAGCAGTGTCGGGCACCTCGGGAGTGCCGGACCCAAGGCCGGCAGTGACGGACCTGTACTGTCAGAAAGTTGGCAAGTCTATTTTAAACAGACCTATTCACCCCCCTCTCTAGTCTTGTTGGGCGACATCAAGGTCCTTTCACCGCCGGAGATGAAGTCTGGGTTCGTCGCGAAGAAGACGGTCAAGGAAGCTTGGGAGGCGATCAAGTCGTTACGCGTGGGAGACACGCATGTGCAAGAGGCCAAGGCGCAGCACCTCCTCAAGCAGTTCGAGAACGCAACGTTCAAGGACGGCGAGGCGATCGACGACTTCGCCGTGAGGATCGGCTCCATCGCCGCGGAGCTGCGCGAGTTGGGGGAGGACATGGAGGACGAGTGCGTCGTCAAGAAGATGTTGCGGGTTGTGCCATCGAGGTTCAACCAAATTGCATGCTCCATCGAGATGTTCGCCGACTTCAAGAAGATGCCGCTGGAGGAGCTCGTCGGCAGGCTGCGCGTGGCCGAGGAGCGTTGCGGCGGCGTCGAGCTTGGTGGAGAGCGCACAGGGCAGCTGCTGCTCACGGAGGAGCAGTGAGAGATGCGCTGTCGTCAGCGACGCAACAAGGATCGCGCACGTTCGGGCGATGCGCAGAACAACGGTGGCGGCGACCGTGACAACGACGACGGGGGAGCAGCGTCGCATCGGGCGCGAGCGAGTCAGGGCCGACGCAGCTCCAGCAAGGGCAACCTACAACTGTGGCGTCCGTGGCCACTTCTCGAGGGATTGCCCCAAGCCAAGGAAGGAGAACGCGTTGTTCGCCAACGCTGATGAAGAGTCAGCGCTTCTGTAGGTTGGATCGCAGGTGGAGTCGTGGTTTAGGGGAAGATTATTAGAATAAACCACGCCGTCTCGTCTTGTCCGTGCATGGCGGCGTGCGTGTGCGTGTTAGAGTCGTTGATGGCGCGCGGGTACGTGCTCGTGTTGGTGTCCATCGACAAGGTGCGTGTGTCGTATGTGTATAGGATTGATGCGTATGTGCGTAGCGTCAAGTTTGTTAAGATCTCAAGTCGAGTCCGGGGACGTGCGTAGAGTCCGGGGGGACGTGACGAGAGATCGAAGACGCAGCACCGTGTCTTGAGCCATCCATTGTGCAATCAAAGCCAGGTTGTCCGCCGCCGTTCTCCCCCGCACGGCTTCCAACCGACAACCGCCGCACTCCCTCCCATTCCATCCCACCGCCGCATCCCTCTCTCTCTGCCCAAACCACGTCCACGCCCCGCATCGCGTGGTGGTGGACACGGTCTCGCGTGGACTCCCTCCCCACGCGCGATGATCCCGGCGCTACATCGCTTCGCCGATCGCTCCCTTCTCCCTCCCCGTCGTCCCAGCATGTCGCCCGGCTAAGCACACTCCCTCCCCCGCGCGTCCGCCCTAGCTAAGCACGCCCCAAACCGCCCGGCTCTGCCCCAGCCGCATCCCGCTGCCACAGCCAGCTGCAACCCTAGCCCTGGCCGCAACCTCCGCCCGCGCCGTGGACGCCGTCACCAACCATGGCCGGAACCCTAGGGCCTGACGCGAACGTCGGCGAGGACCGGCCGCGGAGCGCGCTGCACGGGCTACCACTACCTCGGACGAGGCCGCCGCTAGACGTCCGGGCGCCGCCACCGGCCGCCGCCCAACGCGCTGCCACAGCAAACAGGCAGCCGCCACCACCCTGAATGGGCTGTTGACCGACGTTGCGGCCGCCACCAGCGAGGACCTCCAAACAGGTACGACTCCCCTGGATCAACAAAGTTTTCATACAATCAAGTTGTACCCCACATGCTCGACAAAATGTCAGTAAGAAGCTCAAGTTTGAGTGTCTGAGCCACTATGGTCTAATAAGATCTTAATATTATTTGGTAATTTCTAAATATGTTCAATCATGTATGCACTCATCGACATCAAGAATGCGCTCAGGTATAGCACCCAAATCTGTCCTTCACTGGGTCTGACCGTGAGTGCAGGGCTCCCAGCAATAAGCGAGAAACATGCTTGCAGTGTTTACCATGATCCTTGTTCCTTCCATGCTTCTTTTTTCATGTCTTGAATTAATGTGTCACTGTAGTGTCCCTCCCTGAATATATAGGGTGATTGGGTGCAACCGTAATTTCTCAGGCCTATAGCTAGGACAACAAAAATTATATTTGCTGGGGGATCACTACTACACATCTTCACATTACTGCCGGTTCAAAATCCCCTATCACTGTCGGATTTTGAACCGGCAGTACGTAAAAGGCAGTGATGTACTCATCTAATCACTGCCGGTTTTCTCAACCGTCAGTGATAGAGTTAAAAAAACAAAAAAAAAAGAATAGCATGCTCACCGTCGCCAACACCGTCACCGTCATACATTAAAAGATTCGTATAGGCAAAGAAGAGATTCAACACAACCACATATCGATTCATACATCACAAAGAGTAAGAGTTCACAACAAATTAGATGGATTGAGAAGGATTCATACATCACAAATTGATTCACATATACATCGCAAAGAATAAGAGTTCAACCACAAATTAGAAGGATTGGGAAGGATTCACACATCACAAATTCAGTACACCACCGATTACATCACCGATTCAGTCCATCTTCTTGCTGCTCACCTCTGCTGGATCTGGATACAGAACGGAGTGGATCTGTCCACCGATTCAGTCCAATCCAATCAGCTAGCCTACAAACACACACATGTATTAGCAGGTAAGCAATCGGAGACTAGAGAACGGAGTGGATCTGTCGTATTCTCCTCACCTTTCTCTCCTTGTGCTCGCAGCGGCGTAGTGCCACGTCTGAGTACCGACCTGTCGTCGGTACGCGCTCGCGGTGCCGGCGGTCGTGCGCTCGCGGTGGCCTTGTGCCCGCGCTGGAGTCCTGGGCGGTCACCGATGCGCGCTCGCGGCGGCGGCGTGCACGCGCCGAACTCCCAGACAGTCGCCGGTGCGCGCTCGCGGCGGCGACGTGCCTGCGCCGGACTCCCAGCCTTGTGCTCGTGCTGGAGTCCGCTCGGTCGGTCGCCAGTGGGGTGTAGAGTGTCGGGTAGATCTGGGGTGGTTGAGAGGAGGTCTCAAGTCTGATGAGTAGAAGGAGGAGAGGAATATCTGTGCATCCAGTTCGAGGGGGTAAACCAGAATGGATAAAAATTTCAGGTCCGGGGCCTATAGATCACTGTCGGTTGTGTAAATACGACCGACACTGGTACACAGGATACCCATCACTGTCGGTTTTTATTATTAACCGGCAGTGATATAGAGTTTCACTGCCGGTTTTTGTCTTCTCCCTATCATTTTTTTATTTGAAAGTCAAAGAATCGATACTGAAGGGCCTTTAGTGTCGGTTCTCTCAATTCCGACACTGATGAGGCCGGCAGTGATAATTGAATCTGTAGTAGTGGATGCATCGTTTGATACTTTCATTATTTATAGGATACGAGAACGAACGATTTTTGGAATGTCATATTTACACAGGTTCTGCAGGTTGATTTAGTTCTGAACACACTTTCGTGGAATCCTGGCCAGGCCACCGGTGGCATGGCGCCAAGAGTGCATTTGCTCAGGGAGCAAGCTTTCATTCATGGCAACATCAACCAGGTATTCCTATAGTTGGACAAGGCTTGCGCTGGTTTACATTTTATTTATTGTAGTTTCATTATATCATAGTTGCTTAGCTTGCCCTGGACGAATTCAGTTAAAGAAATCAAATGTTCATCCTAAGCTGAATGATGGCATGTGGGAAACTCTCTGATAGAAACTTGTGGAAACAAATGTATCTTTCAGACTCAATTGCCACTACTGCAGCAGATCCTACTTCGTTCATTCTACAATCGACTGTAGAGGAATACATCACTAGGAGTCTAGGACCGTTTACAACTCAATAACATTGGCACCATGCCAAAGTCTGTTAGTATACATTTGTGCAGAGCTCTATCTTTGGCGCAAGGAACTAAGCTGCCCTTTTTTTTGCTCGATTCCATATTCATGTGGTAATTGGTCAAATTCAAAACACAAAGTAGCCCTTCCAATCAGACGGCCTTGTTTGCAGATATTCAAGGAGAAGTCAAGCAGTTGGGTGAAAAGTTCCTGATAATCACAGATCTTCTAGGTAATATTTTGATGTCTTCTTTGGATGTTGCAGCACTGATGTTTTGTTATGCTATGATGCAATAGTATTACTCGCTGCTGTGTAATATTACTTTTCACATGGACTCCCTGCAGACACTGTGTTAGTACATCCATATAATTATGCCTATCCATCCTTGCAGGTGACATTCAGAAGAACAAAGCAAAGGATACTATAATTCTTTCAGCAGTGATCGCGGCCTGCACCATCTTTTTTATTATTTATGGCTTTCAAAATGATGGGCTCTCACCTGAAAGAAACTTCGTAGATATCCATTCTTGCAGACTTATACTGTAGGTCTGCATTTCAGCTCCGGCCTCCTAATTCTTGGTATGCAAATACTTGTTTGATACTGGGACTTGAGAACTAATATTTAGGGCAATTTACAGTAGAACTACCAAGTACTAACTGAAACTATAATATACTTTGTGCACAGATTATTTGGCATTTTACAAGGTTTTCTCATTTTCTGACATCATGGCTTTGTCTTAGTATCCATAGTCTAATGGAAGTTTCTGTGCTATACTGCTATGCATTCAAGCCATTGGATTTTACTTTTTATGGCATAATCTTTTGTCATCTTTGAGAATAAACACTTAAATATATCTTGTTTCTCCTGAGCAGAGCTTCGCTGTTTCTGAAGTTTAGGAACAAACTACGAAGTAAGAAACATCCTTTTGATACAATTGATGATGTGATTGCTAATTTCAAGTCAAGGCTTCATTTTGATTATGGTCACACTATTAAAATCACACAGAGTAGTGGTGATAGAACTATCATTATCCAATTTTACAACCTGTGCATTGCAAGTCCCCAAATTTTATATAAAGGGCCTTTGTGTTTTGTATTTCCAGATCTTTAATGCTAGATCTAACCAATACCTTTTGTATTTCCAGATCTCGATCTAATGGTAGCTGAAAACTGCACACACTGGCACCTTGCTAGGAATGGAAGTTTAACCCTCACTTTTTGTCAATAATATCAAGATAAGTGTAGCTGTGCTGCCGTTTCATTTTTTTGTCATCTAGAAAGCAACCTTTCAGCTTTCTTGCAGGATGTAGCTTTGAATACGTAGCCTCTCATTGAACTCTAAGATCTTCTGAGATTCATTGCTTCAAATTTGCAAGTGTTCAAAATCATCACTTTCATGGGCACGTTATTGTATTCATGGTTTCCAAAATCCCAGGAGCGCCCACCAGATCATAAGGAAGGAAATGAAGGGTCTTTCCTCACAACCAACTGAACCTTTATGATTTAATAATTATGAAGCATGAACTGTTAGTAGCATGCATGCTTATTTGACTTACTCTTGCAGCCTGTAGCAGCTGAAGCATGACTCTGCTTGCAATCCATTTCTAGATAAATTTTATAATAATAAATTTTATCATGTTCTCTACAATTTGGATGTTATTAGATCCAGGATTTTTTCTTTCGGGCATGGACGAACAGAAGAGATGCTTTCTTTTTTTTCGGAGTTAGTGATTACATAACATTGACAAGCTGGCTCAGTTAAGGTGAATATATAAACTAGAGATGGATATAATCGGAGAATATAGATATGATTAGGAGGAAAGAGGAACGAACTTCATACGACTAATACAGAAGTCAGAAGATAATGTCTTGCATCTTCTCTCTCTGAAGAAAGATATAGTCATGTATCAGCTTTCCTGTAAATCTACGGCTATTGTTTCATACCAGCAGTAGATCATATAACTGAAATTTCTCTCGAGTTACTTATTGGTCATGTTAAAAAAATTGTGGCTAAAACTTGTGATATTTTCTCTATCACTAGGCATGCAAAAGAATTCCATGAGGATTTGATAGCTGTCTTCGACTTGAAACATGATGTTCGCCTAGGTGGCCAGGCATTATTTTCCGTTGCAACGCACGGATATTTACCTAGTATACAATATACACCTAGTATACAATATACACGTAGATGGCTGAATTTTCCACTTGGGTTTGGTCTTGAAAGTTGAAACCACACGATGCTGAAGGAGAGTGTGGGTTCTCAAGCATTCTGCAGCTGTGTTTGGAAAAATGAGTTGCCGGTTTAACTCTGGCCAAGGTGTCGCCACTCGCCACTCGCCACCATTCATCCTGATCGCAAGTTGGCCTTAACCGGAGAATGATACCG